>ML812501.1:221034-249096 GCA_009831015.1 Picea engelmannii
TTTCTTGGTATAGACATTAAGATCATAATGGAATCTAGAGAATCCAATGGCAATAAGAAAGATGTCCATTTTGGCATACCAAGCTCGAGGAGCTTGCTTAAGACCATAAAGAGATTTCTTAAGGCGAAAAACAAGGCTAGAGTCATTCTGGACATAGCCAGGAGGTTGTTCCATGTAGATTTGTTTATTGCAAATATACATGCAAGAAGGCATATTTAACATCCATCTGATGGACCTCCAATTTATGTGAGGCAACAAGGGTAAGAACAAGGCGGTTGGAATTCATTTTTGCTACATGGGCAAAGGTTTCATTATAGTCAATTCCTTCAACTTGGGAAAATCCTTTGGCAACTAACCGAGCCTTGTGTCTTTCAACACTTCCATCTGATGCATACTTAGTTCTATAGACCCATTTACATTTGACAAGTTTTCTTCCTTTTGGAAGAGGTACAAGATCCCAAGTATCATTTTCCATTAAAGAACGATACTCTTCATTCATTGTTGTATCCCAATCTGGATGACCTGAAGCTTATGCAAATGTCTCTGGATCACGAGTCTCTGAAACTCGAGACAAAAGAGAAGAGGCTTGCTGGAACTATGAACTTGTTTGACGCTGATATGAAGGATCACCGACAAGATCACCAGCTGCTTCTCGTGTTGAACAAACCCATCTAGGAAGCGGTGGAGATGGAGCTGGTGTTGGTTCAGGTTCAAAGGACTCATCTGGAAGAAGGTAAGTAGGCAGAGGTGGTTTTTCATCCTCACTGTCATCTAAAGAAGCAACCAGAACAGAAGAAGACACAAACACCGAAGATGGCTCGCAGTCCAAAGAAGGAACAAACACCGAATTAGGCTTGCATGCCAAAGAAGGCATAAACGTCAAATTAGGCTCACAGGCCAAGAGATTTTCATCAAATTTAACATCTCTTCTAATAATAATTTCATTACAATGCCATTGAATAATTCTATAACCTTTGACATCTTCATAATAACCAAAAAATATACACTTCTCACTTTTAGGTTGCAATGATTTCATTTTCTCATCAGGAATGTGAGCCCATGCTATACTGTGAAATACACAGAAGTGACTTACATCTGGTTTAATTTTAGTCCAAGCTTCTTCCTGTGTTATATATTTTTAAAAGCCCTTGTGGGAGTGTGATTTACTATGTCATTTTCACAACTGATGGCTTCCACCCAATACTTTAGACTTAATCCCTTAGATTGGATCATGCAATTAACCATTTCTTTTAATGTGTGGTTGTTTCTCTTAGGAACACCATTTTGTTGTGGTGTATATGGAATAATGTGTTGCATTTGGATGCCCTATGTAGTGCAGTAACTTGTAAAATTATTGTTCACATATTCATCTCCATTATCTGTTCTTAAACTTTGAATTTGATGTCCATATTGCTTTTCTACAAGGGCCATGTAGGCCAAAAACTTGTCAAAAACTTCACTCTTAAGTTTTAAGAAGTAAATCCAAGTATGTATGGAAAAATCATCAATGAAAGTTAAGAAATACTTGCACCCAGAAAAAGAAGGAGAATAAAGTGGACCACAAAAATCACTATGAACAAGCTGCAAAGGGCATGTCGCGTGCCAAGAGGCAGGTTTGTCAAAACTGTCCCGATGATGTTTGTCGAGAACACAAGCACCACAAACACCATCTCTACATGAAACACGAGGAATACCAATCACCATCTGTTGATTACATAGTTGTTGCAATGAGAGATAATTTAGATGACCAAACCACTCATGCCAAAGTTTGTTCAAGCCATCTCTATGAGAAACAAAAACTGAAGAAAAAGATGATGACCCAAAGTTGTCAAACTTGTACAACTTGGTAATATTATCAACAATTCACGTTGCAAGAACATGCTTAGGATGTTTCATATCCTTGATTACAACTTGGTGAGGTGAAAACTCTACAATTTTACCTTCACCTGAATGAGTGATTTGATATATTGATAGAAGGTTACAAGAAAGACTTGGAACACATAATACATCATTGAAATGACCATTTTCTACTTGAACTGTTCGAGATCCTTCAACACTAAGAGATCTATCATCACCAACAAATATTTTCTTGGTGTTACATTCATTTAGAGCAGAAAATATGTCTTTATTCTTAGCCATATGATAAGATGCTTCAGAATCAATAATCCACTCATCAGAAGAATAAGTAGAAGTTGTATTGAAGGAGAAACCAGAAGTAGAAAGTGCATGTCCATGAGAAGAAGAAGAAGAATTATAATCAATACTGATGTTTTTCTTCTTCATCGCTGCTTCTAAAGCAACCATCTTCTTGAAACATTTGGACTCATCATGACCATCTTTATCACAAAAGTTGCAATATCTGTCAGTTTTCTTATTTTTATATTTTTCTCCTTTGTCACCATTAGGAGCGGAAGCTATCTGAGTGGGTTTGGGACCCTTATTTTTCTTATTGTTGTGGTGAGGATGATTCTTCTTGGGATTCTTGGGTTTATCTTTCTAATGGACGACTAAAGATTTGTCGGAGGTATCTGCAATGTTGATCACTCCAAGTTGTACAAGCTTATATTTCTCTCTAATCAAAGCATCACAAAAAGACTCAAGAGTGGGTTTTTGATAAGTTGTCCTTAGAGCCTCTTTCATGGCATAAAATGTAGATACAAACACAAAATATGCACTACCTAGCTTAGAAAGAATAAGATAAATGCAACACTCTTCATCCATCTTTATCTTACATTCTTCACATAAAATTCTGAGTGTTTTAAACTTAGATAGATAGTTTTCAATGCAAGAAAAATCACTTGGACTTAAAGTCTATATTTGATTTTCTAACTGTTGTGCTCAAATAATATTGTGTTTACCAAATACAGATTCAATCTTTTCCCAAGCTTCATCGGGTTTATCAATTTTTTGAAGGTGGAACCTTAAATCAGGAGAGATGGACATTCTGATTAGTCCACATGCTTCGTCATTCCTACTAGCCCATTTAACTTTCTTATCAACATCAGTAGGTTATATTTCCTTTCCCAAGGTAATCCAATACAAGACTTTACTTCTTAATAAATCCTCCATATGGGATTTCCATTAGAAGTAGTTGGTGCTGGTAAGCAAAAGATTACTTGAATAAGCCATATTAAATATGTAGATAATATGGATTTAAAAACTGAAACTGATGATCTGGATGGAAAGATCTCGAAAAATTAGGCGGTTTAAAAAAAATCGACGCTGAAAATGGACTTTGGATGTGAAAGTTATGCCCTTTAAAAAAAATGCATAAACGGTAACCAAAGGACCACGTGATGGTGTAAGTTGCTTTATGAAGTGACCCACTTTCATAAAAAGAAGTGGGGTTCACTTTTACAATGAAAATACTTTATAAAAAAAAACTGCATGCAAAATAAATAACTCTAAAATATTAAAGCTACTTATAGTGATTCACTTTTATACTTGAATTGAAATACACTTTACAATGGAGCATGAACTTTTTCAAAAAAAAGTAACAAAAATAGAGACTTGAACTCAAAACCTCTTACTCAATAAGGAAACTTTTAACCAAATGGCCTAACAAAACATATTTTATTGTTTAGCAAGAGGATTGAGGGTGTTGTTGTTGTTGTTGTGGAAGACAACCTTGGAGAGCGTTCTAAACAAAACTCTTTTGACACAAGAAAAAAATTTCTCTTCTTGATGACAACAAGGGTTAGATCTCGATTAGCTTACTCGGAAAATGCATATGTTTCCTATCTGTTTCTGATTTTCTGAGATCGCACAGGGCGCGGGGAAAAGAGCATACACAGATCTAAAAGAGTAGCAACCCGGAAACAAACAATATAAAACCAAAATAATACTCTGCAAAAAAATTAAAAATGGCATATTCAGGCTTTATACCTCCAGATCTAGCTGAAATGGACATATCTTGGGCAAACATAAACCTTTTCGAGTGAAATGAAAAGATTTCCTGAATGAAATGAGTGCTCTAGATGCAATGGAATAGTCCTCTCAGCCCAAAAATGTATGGAAATGAAAGAAAATGAAGATGAGACAACTCGGCTTCACTATCTCGATCTACAATACGAGTGGGTCTTCAAACAGGCGTTGATACCATGTTTGACAACACATGTATTCCAACAGAGGACGAACACCTTCAGTAACCACTCACAAAACTAGATCAAATATCAACACACCGATGTTTTGACGTGGTAAAATCCCTACGGGGAAACATCCACGACCCCAACCAACGCGACCACTTGGAGCATTTTATTAATGCAAAATAAAAAGATTACAGAGAGATTTTACAAGAGAGTTTCTCACAATCGATCATCGACAAATGACCCTCCATTTTCTTTAAATAGAGATCATGGACCAATTGGGTGTTAAGCCACAGATCAATGGACGTTAAGATCGAGGAGAATATGAACTGTTGGATCATTCTATGTCGGGAACATATCATGACCGTCAGATTTCCTAACTACAAATGCATACTAATGCATACAAAAGAAACACACTAATAAACACACTTTTACCTAACGACGCATCAGACCAAGTAGATCTTAACTAACTCCTAAGTGTCTAAATATCCTAACACTCTCATAATGACAAAGTGATATTAGTATCCACCTATGAGAATGGGTGTATCATTAAAAATTCCAGGGTCCGCCAAGGATTCCCAATATGGTATCTTATCCGAATATGGGCCATATACATTTAAAACTTTTAGTCGGATGCCAAATTATTTTACCACCAAATCTACTAGGATGCCCAAACTTAAAATGGAAAATGACATTTCTTTAAAGTCAAGACTCCAAGTTGTTAACAAGCCACCCGATAGACTGAAAATGTCCACTATGCAAAAAGACCAATCTTTTAGCTAACGCTCAAAGATTACAAGAGTTTTTTCACCTGCAATCATTGTTTCTTGAATAAGAATAATCCTTGGGATATATGCTCTTACGATCCTTTTGAGGGAAGTTAATTTGTAGGTGTCCCCAACATCACGATCATTGAAAGAAAGAAAAATCATGGGGATACCCTGGTTAGGGGTTTCCTTGCTCCAAGGGCCCTCTAAATCATAGATTGTTTTCCTCTTTTAATGTCCATCACAACTTTTTGTTGGAATTTTAATAGGTGAGATTTCATCCAAACCTATGGAGCAAGGGGATTTTCCATTGCCAACCCACCTACCGAGGATGAATCATCTTTTATCCTCAACTTGGACCTAAGGTTGTAGCCTTTTTTGGGAGGAACGTGACCTTGAGAGAATAGCAAGTTTGACTCTATTGAGACTCCTACAGAAAGGGATTGCTCCCTATCCCATTTTGTCACTTCAAAGTTTAAAGGCGAAAAAGTGGCAGCTATTGATGACGATATAAGGGAGGCCTTAAGAGAGGGGGAATCCAAAACAAGGATGTGGTTTGGGATAGGGGGATGGGCACAATGAATAACTAAAATTTCTTCTTCTGATTTTAACTTGTTAGTCTCTAAATTCACCTTAATATCTTCGAAACATTCCAAAGGAGATAAAGGAGAAGGCAAATACGAGAATGGGATCTCTCTAGGAGAAACCCCTACTTCATTCACTTGAAAGAGCTCCAATCCAACATATTTTGGCGAGGCATGCACATTATGATAGGTTTTCTTAGCTTCAGAAGGGATAGCTTCCTGAGGGTTTTCTTTGACTTCGCCCCTTTCTTTATCGAAAGTTTCTTCCACTACATCTTGATAGAGAAAGATTTTCACAAAAAACTATGTGTATGCCCAACCTCGTGACAGGTGAAACATCTAAATGGGATCTTCCAATAATTGATCCTCTGAATCCAAGCCCTACCTCCAAAAAAACAACTCAATTTCATCTAATAGTCCATATTTCAAGTCCACTTCCACTTGTAACCACAACCACCTTATGTCAGGTTTGGATGCCCAATTTGGCTCTAACCCTACAAAACAACATATTTTATTCCCAATCGCAGACAATAATTCTTTAAGCCAAAAGACCAACGAGAGACTCGACAGTATCACCCACACCTTCTAACTAGAAATGGGTTCCCTTGAAGGGTCAAAATTCACATTCCATTGACGTAAAACAAGGCATGAAGGACCCTAGCTCCAGTGTTTGCCCAAAAGTTTATCTTCATCAGAAATTGAATTCAACATAAAACACATCCACCCCCTCACTTACACATGAAACTATGGGAAATAGCCAAGGAAAGAAGCCCATTTTTATTCTATCCGAGTCTTGAAATTTCCACTGAAACGACCAACAACAGCTCTGCCCAAAACTTCAAGAGTGTTCATGATACTCACGTCCTCTCCAACCACCATTTTCACCTTTTCCTTAAGTGCTATGTTACACTTCTTCCACTTTTTCATATCACTTGAAAGATTATGGGACTGGTCTCCAACCATGGTTTCCTCTTGGATATTTGAAGGAAGGGACGAAGAAATTTATCTATTCTGGATAACTCGGTTTAAGCGCTTGATCGAGGATACTAAAATCGTCACCCTACCATCATCCAAGGGACCAAAATGAGGGTTGATGAAACCAATGACATCTGACAAGGCAATGCCACATGTCTCTTCAAACACCGTTTGGCTTGCCCTTTCCATGGTAAAAAAGGGACGCTTGTCATATTCATCCTGTGATGGAAAGATTTTCACTGAAATGGGGCTATCGTTGTTGTAATCCACTAGATCCTCTACCGTTTTGAAATAATAATAATATTTAATATTCTACATTTTGGATAGTTAATATTATGTGTTCTGGATAGACTTCCATTGTTATCTTGCCTTATGCAATAATTTCAAATCAATGTCTAGACTCTATGGTATGCTTTTTAAAACGACTAATCATACCATATTTTTGTTCACATTTTCACTTCAAACTTAGATTCTCTAATCCCAAGAAAACATTTTGTCATGCACCACTTTTATTTTTTCTTTTCATCATTGCTTGATTATCCTCTAGCAGAGTTTTCATGTCTATTATCAACTTCGTGTTAGCATCTATTAAGGAATCCTTCTCTTTTCTCAAATCTTCAACTTCATTAAAGAGAATATTTTGTTTTCTATCAACCATAATAACATTTTAACAACCGAAGTTATAGGAAAACAACCAATATGGAAGATTATTCAAGAAAGTTTAAATACATTGAAAAATAAATGTTGATCACATATACCTTATCGTTAGAGATTGAACCCAAGTCCAATATCAATCATTATGTTACAAGTCCTTTTAATGACATGTAATGCCTATGCTTAGGTATAAATTGACACCTCTAAGTCCACTTTAGTCATTCAACTTTAAGGATAACGAATTCCTAACCAAAACCATGATTCTAATACCATGTTGAATTGTTATACATTTATACACATTTTGTATTAACCTAAATCACAATTACAACAATCCATAACAACACTACAAAATAATATAAAAAATAGTGTGCCTTGAGAATTAGCTATTCAATAAACTCAAATAATAATATAGTATATGGTCTAATGATTGAAATAAATATGCATATCTATGGAAAATTTGTTTTTCGTTGAATCCATCAATGCCACAAGTCAGGTATATCAACCCTACATAGGTATATCAACCCCTACATACATAGATGTCACACATATGGCTCCTTTTATGAAAAAACTAATTTGCAATCTCCTTGTCTTTGATTTTTGTCTCAAGTAGCTAGATCACTACTCCATGAGAGATTTTAAAATGATGGCTTCATTCTTTGAATAACCATATTTGACAACATGAACAAAGGAAATTCTACTTTATTGGGATTGTAGTACAATTAGTCAGAATATCTCCCTGTCAAGATGGAAGTTTTGGGTTTGAGACCCATCAGTCCTGATCTAATAAGTTAATGGATTTAGTGCTTAATCCTCGTAGAAAAGTGAAAAAGAGAATAGATCCTCCTCAAAATTATGTTTATGATTTGATAAATGTAATAAATATTTGTAAATAAAATCAATGCCCTAGGTCAAAAACAAAATAATGATGATGTCTATTTAGGTTGCCCATAAATGGGCCCATAAACTTTGCTTAGGTTGCCTCTCCTAGTATAGTCACCCCCTTTACACACTACCTCATGTATGTCTTGTGGTTGTGCTCGAGCTATGAACTTACAAAACCTCTTTATGAAATTTTTTGATCCAATACCTGCTTTATTGTTGTTGGATATGTGTTATATTCTTTGCACGACTAGAAGTAGTGTCTACGTTGCGCTGAGCGTGCAAGGGTATGCAAGCTGAAAAATTCCTTGTATGGTTTAAAACAATCACCAAGGATGTGGTATCAAAAATTTGATACTTATACGCTGGGACTTGGCTTTACAAGAAGAAAAGAGGATCATCGTGTGTATTTAAAACTAATTGGTGATCATTTGATTTATTTGGTCTTGTGTGTGGATGACATGTTGTTGATAGGAAAAAACATGGAGATTATCCAGGATGTGAAAACTCAATTGTCCTCTAAATTTGACATGAAGGATCTTGGTGCTGAAAATTTCATTTTGGGCATGGAAATTAAAAGAGATTGGAAAAACAAGAAACTCTGGTTAAATAAGAGAAAATATGTCGAGACATTATTGCAAAGGTTTAATATGCAGGAATGTAAACCGATCAGGGTCCCTATTCCTATAGGTGTAAATTTATTTGCATATCAATGTCCCAAGACACGGGAAGAGGAGGAGAACATGTCTCGTATTCCATATGCAAGTGCAGTTGGTAGTTTGATGTATGCAATGGTCTGTACTAGACCAGACATTGCACATGCAGTGGGAGTTTTGAGCAGGTATATGTCAAAACCAGGGAAGGAGCATTGGACAACAGTAAAGAGGGTTTTTAGGTATTTGCATGGCACTGCTAGCTATGGATTGTGCTACCAAGGAAGACCAGGATTGGAAAGAATGTTGGACATACATGGCTTTGTGGATGTAGACTGGGTTGGAGATATGGATCGTAGGATATCTACAAGCAAGTATGTGTTTAACGTGTTTGGAGGAGCAATCAGTTGGATGAGCAAAAGATAGTCTGTAGTGGCACTTTCAACTACAGATGCAAAATACATGACAACCACTCATGCAAGAAAGGAAGAAATATGGTTACAAAGATTGTGTTCAGGTATTGGGTTGGTACAACAAGCTGTAAGGATAGATTGTGATAGTTAGAGTGTAATTTTTCTGGAGAAGAACCTGACTTATCATTCAAAGACAAAGCATATTGATGTTCAATATCACTTTGTGAGAGACATGGTTGAATAAAAGAAGGTGTTGTTGATGAAGGTGGACACTTTGAAGAATGTTGCAGATTCATTAACAAAGTCTGTGAGCACTGAGAAGTTCTCTTGGTGTAGAGGATCTATGGGCATTTTTGCCCTAGATTGTTGACTATGTAACCATGTAACCCCCTGTATGCAAAGAAAACAACAAGTGGGAGAATGTTGGATATGTGTTATATTTTTAACACGACTAGAAGTAGTGTTTATGTTGCAGTAGGTGCGTAGGGGGGTAGGAGGGGTTCGGGGGCAACACCCCAAAAAAAAAAAATCCTCGTTTTTTTTGTCCATTTTTGGGTGGTCCTCGGTTTTCATGTCCATATATGGGCAATCTTTTGGCACATGGTTTTTCGCTAATGGTTTTCTATTTCCGATTAAGGAATTAGGGTTGTTGACTAATCCAAGTCATTGAATTAGGGTTTTGGATCTTGCTGGCTCCTATATGTATATTGTATTGTAAACGATGTATAGTGTGAATGAATATAAAATATGCTAGTTTTCCCGGTTTGGGTTTCCAGGGGAAAAATCTCTGTGTAATGTGTGTATTTGTGATTGTATCTTTTGTGTTCTCTTATTGAAAATCTATTTGTAGTAAATTATTGTACAAGGTTAAAATCTTCAATTGTAAATAATTCCATCTCTTCTATTTTTGAAATAGTTTGTTTGGACAACTTAAGAACAAAATAGATAAATCCTAATTACATGAAAACAAAGTAGGAAACTCTTTGGTCCAAAATCCTTATGATAGTGTTAATAGAGCTCCATCTCTACTAACTTTTTAATATGAGGTGTGTTTGAGCGATTTAAGAAGGAAATGTGTAAATCCAATTGACATGAAAGAAGTAGGAAAACTAATCTAAAGGATAATCTTGAGAAGGAAGTTGACTCCCTACAAAAGAATCCTAGCTTAGTGAGGATGACTAGTTTAGGTAAGTGGAGAAATCACACGATTCTTGAGCAACAAAAGGTAAAAGTAAAGACACTTTTTAGAGTCCACCTCATTACTTGGTTGAGCACAATATTTATCAATTTAGACCCAATGATTGATTAGTATAAAAGATAACGCACAATTATGATACTTATTTACAAATGCTCTAAACTAATTCTCATCGTCGCCTTAGAAAATCTACCTCACCCTCAACCTTATATCATTGGATGGTTAAATCAAGGTAAGGAAATTCAATTCACTAGGCACTGCAAATTTCAATTTCATATCTAATTGTTATAGAATGGAGTCCTTTGTGATATCACACCATTGGAGATGTGTGTCATCCTATAGAAAAACCATTCATGTGGGAGTACCATGGTATTTATGAGTTATGTATGAAGAGTGTCATCCAAAGCACTCACGTTACAAAGTGTCTTAGGCCATTCCAAAGGCCAATGTTCAATGGATATCTATTAAAAAGTGTTGAAAGCTAACCAACCATTCTTAGAAGCTAAGGGCCTTTGATGATCAATTTGTAGTATAAGCATAAGACTCTATCACAAATAAAAGTATCTCCATTCACACAACTAACACAACAAAGCATAGCGACTAATTTCTAGAACAATATTATGATGTCTTTAAGGACACTACTACCATGCCTTTACATTTCCAGGTTTAGTATTATTGACCTCACCTTAGGTCCCCCATTCCCCAATGCTATGATCTACAATAGATTATTGCTAGAGAATGATAAGATCAAGGAATCGATTCAAAAACTCTTGGACAAGGGACATATCATGACGAATGCAATGTCATGTGGTAGATCTATTATTCTCATATCAAAGAGTGATGTTTCTTGATACATGTGTATTTCCAACAAATTGCTAAACAAAATTATAGTTACAATGAAGAATATGCATCCACTACCATGCATAGATGATCTTTTTTATAATATAAAAGGAGCTAATTACTTTACCACCTTTGATGTCATTACCACCAAAGTCTTGTGGATGCTTGAGATGCCTAAGAGAAACCTTTACATGAGAAGAGGGATTGTGTGAGTGGTTAGTCAACGATTTTGTTTGAGCATGTTAATGTATCAATGACATTCATGATGTTGATGTGATCATAGTCTTTACAAATCATTTTGTTATGGTTTATCTTGACGATGTTCTTTTCTACACCAAAATTTGGCTAGTGCAACTAAATGATACTAAGCAAGTCTTTCACACTTTGTACAACATAATTTGTATCTCAACTTAGCAAAGTGTTCCTTGCATTACTGGAGAAAGACACATTGGTTATGTCGTGAATACAATAGGAGTTCATGTTGATTAGAGAAAATAGAGGTCATAAAAAACTAGCATGTTCCCTCAAGCATCACAGAACTTCACAACATCTTAGGCTTGTCAAACTTATTTAGAAAATTTGCACTAGGAATTTTCTTATACTACATAACTCCTCAATTACAATATGTGAGGAAAGAATGCAACATACATGTAAATGCAAGTGCAACCATGTCCTTTTAAGACATTGAACAATGAGACTTGTTCCACTCTAATTCTTACTCTATCTAATCTACATCAACCCTTTAAAATATAAATCGCTACATTGAAGTAGGCCATAGAAACCATTATAATTCAATTTAGTCATTCTAGAGAGTATAATTACTCTAATTAGAATGGTTAAACTGTTCTACCTTTTTGACCTATTTTAGTCATATATTAATCTCTTTTAGTCTTGATTTCATTAATTTTAGTAGTATATGATTCTAAAAATTATAACAGTTAAACTACTCCACGCTACAACATTAAACAGAGCAATGTGCAGGTATTTTATATCTTATTGTGCACTTTATGTCATTGTTTATCTCGTGCTTTATATACACATTAATAAAGTTTAAAATGGGATCCTTTTGGGTAGAGTGGTTGGCCTATTAGCTCAGTTGGTTAGAGCGTCGTGCTAATAACGCGAAGGTCGCAGGTTCGAAACCTGCATAGGCCATTTGCTGTTTCGGGGTTCATCTTCTGTTTGTTGTGCGAACTGCGAACCTGCATAGGTCTATTTTCTCTTTTGGGCCGACGGCTAATCTATGAGTGATTAGAGAAGAGTAAGAGAGCGCTATTTGTGCTTTACTCCAAAATAATATCGTTATTTCTGTTGTCGTGGTGGTGCCGTGGTGTAGTTGGTTATCACGTCAGTCTAACACACTGAAGGTCTCCAGTTCAAGTCTGGGCGGCGCCATTATTTTTTCATTTCTCTCATCTTCACCCACCATTGTAAATTTCTGCTTTTGATCAGAAAAGCTATTGGCATTTTAAACAACATGGTTGTGCCGTGCTGTGGTTGGTCATCACGTCCAGTTAAACTCTGGATAGGGCCATTAATTTTTCATTTCTCTAAGCCTCACCCTACCTCCTTCCACCATTTGAGAGTTCTTTGGATGCTCTTGGCCACCTCCTACCTAATAAACAACAAGAGATGAATAAGATTATTACGGATGACAATTATAAGCAGTAGATCTAGATCATTTGGATCCCCTTGCAAGGGATTGAGATATATGTAGAGCATTTCGTAGAGCTTAGGGATAGCTTTATACTTTGACCTCCTTCCACACTTAGACATTGGATGTTTGGGTTGAGGATCTCCCTAAGCCAGTTTAGAGTTAGCTTCCATTAACTTTGGGTGGAAGTTGAGCACCAGATCTTGAGGGAAGAAAGATTATGTTGGATGAGCACCAGATCTTGAGGGAAGAAAGATTATGTTGGATTCACCATAGGTTTGATAGTAAAGATATAGAATAAATTTATATTTAGATGCCCCTGTTATTATGATATACTTGATCAGTTCCATTGCCTGTTCAAAAAGTCTTATAATTCCCTTTCCACTTTTTTTTTATGTCCAGAGTAACGATTCTCGGTGTTATATTTAGGAGAATCCCTTAGAATTAGATGTCATGTCTTCTACTCACCCATTTGACTGGACACTACTCGGAGGATTGCATCTTTCTTCTCGGTGGTCCTAGTGGATAGGGTCACCAAGAACCAAGCAAAGAACAACACAATTTAAGCCCCCAAATCTATCAAACCCTAGGACACGATCCTACTCCCAACAATGAAACCCATGTGGATTAGTCGACTAAGATTTCAAGACAATTTATGCTAGACCAATAGGCAACCCTCCTCCACCAATGCTCAACAACAAGTTACCTCTTCTAGAAAAATAGACATTCCTCATGCTAGATCCAACTCTTCCAATGGGCCATCTATACAAAGATTATTTCCTCCGGCCTCGGATGGTAGGAGAATCACACATTTGATAGTGGATACCTCAAAGGAGGACAAACCCCCTCATTTGTCTACGATAGACATTTGGAATCTTGAGGCTCTTTTCTTTGTACCTTATTCCATAGCATTGTATTTATTTTTGGCATTGAGAGAGTTGAGGTTAGATCTTATAAATTAGCTTTGCTTTAGGATAATTATTATCCTATATGAGGTTGCATGTTTATATAATCATTCCCTTTGGCATTCCTATCTTATATAATGTAACAAGCATCAATTTAATGGCACATTTGTTGTCTCGAGTTCACATCTCAGGTGGTTGGGTAGCATGTTGTTATCCTCCCCACCCGGGTTCAATTCCCTCAAAGTGGAAAAGTTGGCCCATTGTGATAAGGCTAGAAGGGTAAACAACCCCTAGGATAGAGGTTCCACTCTGGTGGGCTTTGGGACGCCTCATCCCTTGCTAAGTCACAAGTGTTTGGTATATCTAGCTTGCAAATTGTTGGATATACCCTTGGGTTATAGTGGCAGTCGGTAGGATTGATCTTGGGCCTACCCAAAATCAATCCTACGAGTTACCGATTCTCATGGTTAAAAAAACAAAACATCGAGAGATTGATGTCTCGTTGACATAGTGTACTAAAATTCTATGTGTTTAATGAATAATTTGGTAGTCATTGATGGTCTGCAATTTAATATATATTTATTTTGATCCTCTTTTATCTTATCTTGGGAATAGATCCTGGAGATCTCTTTGCATTTGAATATTTTTCGTTGATATATATTCAAGTTAACCTTGAGTTAACATTGAGTGGACATAGGAAAAAAACACTCCATGGTAGCTTTCTTGATCCAAAAGTAGTATTTAAGGTGTAAGTCCCTAGATTGATGTTTTAGCATTTTCCTCTCCAATACTAGAATTGCTCTCCATTTCTTATGTGCTTCATAGGTTCCCTTGTCTTCTTCATGTTGTCTATGGGATACCTTTCTTAATTGCACGTTTGGTAAATTAGATAGTGAGATATCCCTTCTTGAAGATTCTAATCCTAAAACCCTTATAGTTTTATGTCCAAGTTCACTACAATGTAACCATAAATCATTCTATTCAAATGCCAAATTGACCCATCGCAATCTTGAATATTTTTATTTCCAATTACATTATTAATTCATTCCATGTTACCTAATTTAGGGGGAACAATGGTCACCACCCAAGCCCAACCTAGATCTTGCAAAAAATTGCCCATCACTAGGGTTTTTTTCCACTAGGGATCCATCGACTTTGGATGTTATGAGAGCTTCAAGGAGGTCGAAATTCCCCCTAGGATAGTCTGTCGCAAACCTCTTAGTCAAATTCATCTTCTAGAATATATCATCAAGTTTGGCATTGGATATTTCATGGCAGTTGATGGGGCTACAAGCTCCTCTAACTATAAAATAAATTAGGGTCTAAATATTAATTTGGCCTACTCAAGCTTTGGCCAACCTTATCTATTGCTAGGGTGAATGATCTTCCTCTCCTTTCATGCAATATCAATGTTTGCTTCATTTTATAGGATTTACCTATGTTTTTTTATCCCTCTGTTTTTCTCTTTTTGTTATTTTTCCTTTTCCAGGGATGCCTTAGGCACTCCTATATTAACATGGTTGCTTAATCTGCTTTTGAGTCCCATTGGAAGCCTAAGAAGATATATTAAACAAGCATTTCTTGACTCTCGATTGCATTGTGTAGTGAGTATCCAAACTTGGTTAGTGATCCTTGTGAACCCAACACTATATTTCACTATGTGTCTCACTTGGGAATCTATGGGTCTATTTGTGGCACCTCCTAGTTCTAGATAGGATCCTCCCCTACATTCTCTTATTCCTCATTCACCATGGTTCATCTCTCCCTTTCTCTTATGTCCACCCTTCCTCACCATCAAAGGATGATTGGGTTCACCGTTCACCTCTTTTTTTGTCAAAACCTCAAAGTGATTTATCAAGGTGCAAGCTAGGAGTACGGCTTTAAATGATCAAGAAAGGATCCAGAGAAGACTAAGGATAACTCAAAATTCGCAGAAGAACCTCAGGAAGCTCAGAATGGCCTTAGTAGACAGAGAAAGGGAAAAAATTCAAAGTCTTCAAAGCTCGGTGAAATTGGCATCATCACGAAGAGCGTGTCGCAAGCTTCCAAACGGCGTAAATGGCTCATCAAACAGAGTTACGGATCAAAATATATTCGGGATCAAAGTTTTGGTCAACCTAGTCCAGTCAGCAGGGATGAGTCAGCATCTGTACTGCTAACGTCGACATCAGTACGGATGACTTCATCATCCGTACAGGGTACGTGGCACATGGAAAGGGCAATACGTGTCATGTTGATGTCAGCATGATGATGTGGCAACACCAGAGGCTGCCACGTATCACTCATTTTTGGACTTTTCCGGTGAAATATGTGGACCAATGGGAAGGTACCACGTGGAATTTTGTACAGCCACATGGAAGACTGTATAGCCACTTGGCAGGTGACATGGCAGGCTAACATGGCAGAGGTGATGTGGTTGTCTGTGCAATGTGGTGATGTGGGCCAATGAAAGGCCGCCATGTGACTCAATCATGGGATGCCACGTGGCAACGTGAAACTGCACAAGGACGCCCAGCAATCGAACATTCCAAAAGGTGGTAGGGTTGGCTGGCGCCAACCCCCCAATCTGCCAAGTTGGTAGAATATCTGCCAAATCTGGTCGGATGGGAACCATATACGCCAAAGTAAGCACATCCGCCAAAGGCTCCGCCAGGAATAGCCAACTTCCAACAAACTTCACCATATATATACACAGCAGTGCAATAATACACCAAAACGGGAGCCCACGGGTTCGACCTTGGGACCTCCCCTATCCACTTTGCCTTTGCCATGTCCGCCCAACCAATTGGGTTGGGATGTGACTTGGTACAATCCGCCCATAATATTACTTAAGTTTTGGATTCTGGCAGTGTACGGGGGGCATACCAGGGGCGCGAATGTACGGAAAGGGAACAAAAAATGAGAAAAATTATCATTAATTAATTTCAGGGGTAGACACGGAAACCGAGATGAAATTTCTCAAGGGCCTGAAAGTGCCAGACTCATATCGAGGCGTGGAGACAGTCATTTTTGGGTAATTCGACGCCACGAATTCAATGGTGTTATTTGTTTTCTTATATAAGCAAATCTTTTGCAGCTTCAATCCAGAATGAGGTATACTTATGTATTTTGCCAAATTCTTTGTTGAATTAATAAAAAGGCCTACCCATTTGAGAGCAGGACCCGAAGACGTAGTCCACCAAGGACGAAATTCGTTATCAAATTTTTGTGTTCAAATCTTATGCATATGTATCTTCATTAATGAGCTATTCCTTCTTTATGGTGCACTTCAATTTATGCTCATTTAATACAATTCTTTAATAAGTCACATCGATGAAAAGATCCTAGATCATGTTGGTATCATAGAAGTCATCTTTGACTTGAATTGTTGAGTGTGAATGCTTTCTAGGGTCAAGCATAAACAGGGTGAAGGAACACTTAAAACTTTCAACCCAGAAGTTGGTTGTGCATCCCGAAGGAAGAAAATGGTTGAAGAGGACAAGCATGATGAACAGGAGCAAAACTTCCATATGGTCTTTTATTGCATGTCAGAAATGGTCGAGGGAATGTATGGAGACTACGAGAAGAGGATGAAGAAGAAAGGGAGGAAAAAGAAAGCACAAGCAGATGATAATGCTTCAGTGAATCAAGGGGATGGAGGAGACCCTCATGAGCCCCCATCTTCACCATCAAGTTCTAGCTCTTCTTCCTATGAGCATTATCATCATTCTAGCCATAAAGCCTCTTTTAAGAAACCATTATTAAAGCTTGATGTAAAATTTGTTTTACCTATGTTTAATGGAGATGCTAATCCTGAAAAGCTAGATAATTAAATCTGACAGGTTGAAGTATATTGTCGTGTTCAACATATTGATGAAGAGGAAGTTAAAGTGCAATTGGCCTCTCTTCGGTTGGAAGGCACCGCTCTCGTATGGTGGTAGAGAAAACTTCAGGACAGAAGTAAGTGTGGTAATCTTCTTTACTCATGGTCGGAATTTAAATCAGTGATAAGGAAGTAATTTTATCCATTGGGTTATTTACATAAAGCAATGGTGGAATGGCAAACTTTAAGGCAAAATAAAGGTCAAATTGTACAAACTTTCACGGAATAATTTAGGAAGCAATCTCTTGAATTAAACATTCATTTAGATTATTATGAAACTTTAATGAAGTATATTGGCGCACTTCACAGTTATATTCGTCATACTTTACTATTATTTAACCTTGCCAATCTTGACGAAGTTTGTGTGCAAGCCACTCACCTTGAGAACAGGGGAAAACATGTTCAAGAAGATCCCACAAAGAAATTTAAAAAGTTTAAGAAGTTTAATAAGTTTAAGAAGAAGGAAAAAGAAATTGTCACTATAAAGAGGGAAGAAGGAAAGCCATCTTGTACTCATTGCAAGAAGAATGGTCACGATGGTGAACAATGTTGGAAACTACATCCAGAGAAGAGACTAAAACATTTCAGTGGAAAGGGGAAGACAAAGACCGTTGCTACAGTGCAACAAGATCTTGGTTCTGATTCAGGAGACGAAGGAAAGATCATAGCGGTTGGAGTACAAGGTAAAGATTTTCTTCATGCTAGTTCAAATTCCAATAATGAATCTCATGATGATGAAAGAAAGAGGAATGAATTATTTCACATAAGAGTTGTATCTAAGAACACTAATATAGATACATTATTTGATCTGAATTCCCAAGTAAACTTGATATCTGAAGCACTTGTCAAAAAGATGGGTCTTGAAACTAAACCACATCCAAAGCCTTATCCTCTTGGTTGGGTATGTGATAAAGCAAAACTTAATGTCACCAAGCAGTGTATGGTCAAATTTGTTATTTCTTCAAAGTTGATTCATGAAGTAGATTTGGATGTTGTATCACTTGATATATGTGGCATAGTGCTAGGGAGTCCTTATCTTTATGATAGGAAAGCAGTGTTCTTTCGTCATGAGAACAAATATCACCTTACTAAAGGGGGAGTGAAATATATTGTTAGATCCCACAGCATAAGGGTAAACACCACACTTGTTGGTGCAGGACAAATGAAGAGACTCATAAACACTAATAAGAGATATGTACTCGTGGTCGTAAGGGAAAATGATGTCAGAACATCCGACGCCTTCCAAGGATGTGATCCTTCTCATAAGAAAGAATTAATTGATATTGTTTTTAAGTATGATGATATTTTCCAGGAACCAGATGGATTACCTCCTAAGAGGGAAATCCAACATGAAATACATCTTCAACAGGATTCTCCTCTTCCTAATGTGGGCATGTACAGGATGTCAGTTGTAGACATGACAGAGATCAAAAAATAGGTACAGGACTTGTTGGATCGAGGGGTCATCAAACCCAGCTCATCTCCTTGTGGTTCTTTGATCGTGATGGTTCCAAAGAAGGATGGCACATGGCGAATGTGTGTCGATTACTGAGCCTTAAATAAAATCATGGTGAAAAATCAATACCATCTTCCTCGTATAGATGATTTACTCGATCAATTAAAGAATGTTGTTTATTTCACTAAGTTGGATTTGCACAGTGGATACCATCAGATCAGGGTTGCAGAATAGGATGCATGGAAGATTTCCTTTAAAACCAAACAGGGATTGTTTGAGTGGTTATTTATGTTGTTTGGGCTTTGTAATGCTCCAACAACCTTCATATGTGGAATGAATGATGTATTCAATCCATTTCTAGATGATTTTGTGATTGTATATTTAGACGACATTCTTATATTTAGTGGGACTTGGGAGGAACATGTAAGTCATGTAAAGCAAGTATTGGATACTTTGCAAAGGGAAGAGTTGTATGTAAAATTGTTCAAATGTGAATTTGTCAAGGGTGCACTTGTGTACTTAGGTCATATTGTAGGAGGAGGACAATTGAAAATTGATCCTTCCAATATTCATGTAATTGTAAATTGGCCTAAGCCTAAAACTGTAATCGAAATGTGAAGCTTCTTGGGTGCAGTCCAGTACTGGAGGATATTCATTTCAAACTTCTCTTTTATTACAGCTCCTTTGCATGCCTTAACTAGTGTGAAGAACACTTTTTAGTGGGGAGGAAAGCAACAAAAATATTTCGACACTTTGAAGGAAAATATCCGTACCACACCAGTATTAGCAATGTCGAATCTTCAACAGCCTTTCAAGATCGAGACACATGCCAGCATATACGCCATGGGTGCAGTATTGATGCAATATTGTAAGCCTATATGTTACCACTCTGAAACTTTTAACCGAGTTGTTGTTAACTATCCTGCATATGATAAAGAGTTGTATGCATTAGTTCAAAGTGTAAATAAATGGAAGACCACTTGTTAGGGAAGGAAACAATCATACATACAGATTATCAGCCCTTCAGGTATCTCTAAGCACAAACCAAGCTGCAACAATCTCGACATTATAGGTGGATGGGTTTTCTTCAACAATTTCATTTGGTAATCAAATACAAAAAAGGTACAAGTAACAAGGTAGATAATATACTTTCTAGACCTCCTAGTGATGCTTCTATTATTTTGAAGAATGTTTGTTTATCTCATGATAGCTATGTGGAACAATATGTCGTTGATGAAGATTTTAAAGAAGTATTTGAGAAGCTAACTCATGGTGCACATGTAGAGAACTATTTTCTGCAGGGAAAACTACTCTACCATCTTGGAAAACTATGTATTCCTACAAGCGAACAAGTCCATGTAATACGAGAAGCTCAAACTTCTCTTGTGTCTGGGCATTTTGTGGTAGGAAAGACTATGGCTCATCTGCAGAGATTTTTTTACTGGTCTCAGATGAAAGCAATTGTAACTAAATATGTAAAGGAGTGTGTAATGTGTTCTACTTGTAAGCCCACTAATAGAAAATTGGGGCTATACTTACCACTTATTGTTCCATCCCATCCATGGGAAAGTATCTCCATCGATTTTGTAGGGGATTTATCAATGTCAAAAAAGGGTCATGAATATTTGTATGTTGTAGTGGATAGGTTCAGGAAGATGTGTATCTTGATGCCATGTAAAAATCATATCACTACTGAGCAAACTGCTAATATCTTCTTTCAGTATGTTTGGGTTCATTTTGGGTTTCCCACATCCATTATCTCGGATCAAGATACTTGATTCCTTGGGAATTTTTGGACAAGCTTGTGAAGAATGATGGACACCGAGTTGAAGAGGATATTTGCTTTCCATCCACAGACCGACGGATAGACAGAGGTTGTTAACCAAACAGTGGCACTTTTTCTTCGAGGCTACTACAGCAAGCATCCCAAGTTATGGGATGAACAGATACCCCGTGTACAGCATGCTTACAATCGAGCCTTACATTCCTCCACTCATTGTTCTCCATTTGTGACATGTTTTGGGTATTTGCCTAAGGTCCCTTTGGACTTGATGTATTGAAAAGATGTTGATTCCAATGAAGAAAGAAATGAAGACAGGGCCCATAAGTTCATTCAAAGGATCCAGCAGGTACACCAAGCAGTCAAAGAACAGTTGGAGAAAATTCAAGCACAGTATAAATCTCGGTATGACAAACACGGGGTTGATCATCAGTTCCAGGTTGGAGACCAAGTATGGCTTCACAACAGCAATGAGCAGTTGAAGAGTGAAGGCAAGAAACTCAAGCCCATCCGATATGGACCCTTCACTATTTTGGAGAAAAGTGGTACCAATGTTTTTTGTTTAGATATTCCAGCTTATATGAAGATATACTCAGTTGTAAATGTAGAAAACTTGAAACTTTTAGAGCCTCCCATAATCATGGATCAGGGTGAGGAAGTTTCAATACCTTCAGTTGATGAGTTTTCTCCTGAGTACTTGGACGAGTTAAAGGAAGATATCATCCTGGATAGGAGGACGAGGACTTCACACAGGGGTGATGTTGATTATCTTCGAGTGGGCTTAAAGGGCACACATCCAAGCAAGGCAAAGTGGATTGAGAAGAACAAGGTGAGGGAACTCTTCCCTCACTTATATGTTGATTGATGAAAGATTTTGGTGGTCCAAAAAGCTCTAAGTGGGAAGGCGTGATCCAGAAAGGATCCAGAGAAAACTAAGGATAACTCAGAATTCGCAGAAGCACCTCAGGAAGCTCGGAATGGCCTCAACAAACAAAGAAAGGGAAAAAATCAAAGTCTTCGGATCTTAGTGAAATTGGCATCATCACGAAGAGCGTGTCGCAAGCTTTCCAACAGCATAAATGGATTTTCAAACAGAGTTACGGATCAAAATATATTTGCGGTCAAAGTTTTGGTCAACCTAGCCCAGTGAGCAGGGATGAGTCAGCATCTGTACTGCTGACGTCAGCATCAGTACGAATGACTTCATCATCCGTACAGGGTACATGGCACACATAGAGGGAGACACGTGTCATGTTGACATCATCATGATGACATGGCGGCACCAGAGGCTGCCATGTGTCACTCATTTTTGGACTTTTCCAGAATGAGGTATACTTATGTATTTTGTCAAATTATTTTGTTGAGTTAATAAAAAGGCCTACCCATTTGAAAGCAGGATCCGGAGACGTAGTCGACCAAGGACGAACTCCATTATCAAGTTTTTTTGTTCATATCCGATGCATATGTCTCTTCATTATTGAGTTATTCCTTATTTATGGTGCACTTCAATTTATGCTCATTTAATACAATTATTTAATAAGCCACATCGATGAAAATATCCTGGAACATTAAACCTTGGAGGCAACTTTATTTCTTGTCTTTGTTTCTTTCTATTAATGGGTTTGATTGGTTGTTCAAGGGTAGTTGGAAGGCTTCTAAGACCCCCTTTTAAATATATATTTCTTGTCTTTGTTTATTTTTATTAATTGTTTTGATTGGTTGTTCAAGGGTAGTTGAATGGATTCTAAGACACCCTTCTACAGATCTACCTTGCATAGATTTACGCATAAGAATACTCACATTCCTTTGAAACTAATCCATCTAGAAATCACCCAAATTTGTTACAGAAGGTTGAAGAATCCCAAAACATTATCAAGAGATGAGTAAGACAAATCTACATTAGAATTACCTTTGAAATATCCTCCTCAAAATTGAATCCCAACATCAAAAGATTCAAGTAACACCTTGAGGGCCCATAAATTACAAACCACTACGTAATACTAAAGATATGTCCTACTTATGTTAGAACAAGAAAACAATGTATTTGTGTCCGAAGAAGAAGCTTGATGATCATCAAATGATTCAACACCTTGAGGGCCCATAAAATACAAACCACTGCTAATATTAAATATTTGTCCTAGTTATACTATAACAAGAAAAAAATGTTTGTGTCTTCAAAAGAAGAAGCTCAAGTATCCTTGTAGTAGTGGAACCTAGTTTACTCCAAGCCAAAGTTCTAGGATTTTGTGACTCAACAATATCAGTGTTCATAGCTCAGATAGGGATTTCAGTAAGGGTTTCTACTTGCAGAAATCATCATTAAATGTATCCTATACCTTTCATAGAATTCACTTTATTAATTTATTAATAAAGTAAATGTTTTTTATTAAAGTGACTTTTAATTAATAAAATGACTAAGTTAAATTCACTTAATGATTTAATTAAAAGAGAGTCGTTGATCTCACAATCTAATCGTGACCGTTGAGATTAGGTAAAGAGCTCAAGACAAGACGGAGAGGGTAAAGAAAAAGACACAATGAAAAATCATTTCACAAGTCACGTGAGGAGAAGGATAAAAATCAGAATCGATTTTTCAGCTTGGCGAGAAAGAAAAACAAGTAGCACAGATTTTGAGGTAGCTTGGGTTTCGAGGCAGCACATGATAGCTGCAGAAATTTATTACAACAATAGATTGGTTGTATAGATCCATACAAACAACCTCAATTATCAGCAGCATGCAAATTGAGGCATTGTAATTTATTAGATTTGCAGGGTGTTTGTGGTTTTATTTCTTAGAGCCATTTTCCCTGTGAGGGGAGCTCTTGTAGGTTTTGAAGTTATTTGAGTGAGTAAAGGGTGCATCCTATTATGTGACCTTCATTGATGACTTCTCTAGGAATACTTGGTTGGATCTACTTCATGAAGACCAAGGATGAGGTCTTCAGTCACTTTCGAGCTTTCAAAGCTCAGGTGGAGAACATGACAGGAAGGAAGATCAAGGTATTGAGGAAAGATCATGGGGGTGAGTTCACATCTACATAGTTCATTGATTTCTGCAAGGAGGCGGGGATCAAGAGGGAGAATACAATGGCCTACAACCTACAGCAAAATGAGGTTGCAAAGAGGAAGAACAGGTCTATCATCACTGTGGTGAAGGCCATGATGCATTACCAGAGTTTGTCTATGTTTTTGTGGGCAGAGGCTTGCAATACAGTTGTGTATTTTCATAAAAGGAGCCCACATCGGATACTGGAGGGAAAAACACGAGAGGAGGAATTCACAGGAAGCAGGCCTGAGATAGGACATCTCGGGATTTTTGGTTTTCCAGTCTACATCCACATTCCTATGGAGAACAGGACAAAGTTGCATCCCTCAGGGGCGATGGGAATTTTGGTGGGGTATAGTGAGGATTCGAAGGCCTACATAGTGTTCTTTCCAAATTGGTGCAAGACAATGGTGAGCCGAGATGTCAAGTTCGAGGAGAACTAGGCATCTAGGAAATCTCAGGACCTACCAGCAGTTGCAAAGGGGCCACAGAAGGTGGGCCCAAAGGATGAGCCAAGAGAACGGACTTCTAGTGTAGGGAGTCGGGCTCTAGTGGAGGTGGAGGAGCAGTTATCCCATTCAAATTCAGTTAGGAGGCCCAAGTGGTTTGAGAAGACCTTGCGGAATGCTCGAGAGCATGTTGAGCCTCCCAGGTTCACATTCAGGGAGAGCATACCTCCACAGAAATTTCCACAGTATATGGATTTGATGACCAACATCATAGTCTCAAAGCCATCCAACTTTGAGGAAGCATCCAGCCAACAGGTGTGGAGAGATTTCATGGTGGAGGAGCACAACTCCATCATGAGGAATGATGTCTAGGAGATTGTGCCAAGACCAGAGGGGAATTCAGTTGTGACTTCCAGGTGGCTTTAGAAAGTAAAGCATGCAGCAAATGGCAGTGTAGAGAAGTACAAGGCTAGATATGTGGCTCATGGGATTTCTCAAGGAGAGGGAGTAGACTACGAGGAGACTTTTTCTCCTGTAACCAAATACTCCTCTATTCGAGCAATTATCTCTATAGCTTCTGAGATGGGATGGAGGAGGACTACATTGAGCTGCCACGGGGGTTTGAGGTCCATGACAGGGAAACACATGTATGCAAGCTTAAGAAATCCTTGTATGGACTCGAACAGACACCCAGGGCCTGGTGCTCTAGGATCAACAGTTATCTACGGGACATGGGCTTCACCAAGAGTGAGGCAGATCCCAACCTATACTTCTTGTTGGTTGGATCCGAGATCCTTATCTTGATGTTGTATGTGGATGATCTCACTCTAACATGATTAGAGAGTCTGATTGTAGGTTACAAGTTAGATCTAGTGTCATAATTTGAGATGAAGGACATCGAACCGATGCATTATTTTCTAGTACTTGAGGTTTGGCAATGATCAAGCAAGATCTTCCTCAGACATATGAAGTATACTTTAGAGATCCTGAAGACATTCAGGATGGAGGATCGCAGACCGATGGCCACTCCAATGGTGACCAACCTGAAGAAGATTGATTATTTAGCTTCAGAGTTAGCAAACTCTAGACAGTACAGGCAGTTGATTGGCTCGTTGATGTATCTGGTCATCACTCGACCAGATATATGTTTTGATGTTAACACCTTGAGCCAGTTCATGGTGGAGTCGAGGGAAGTTCACTAGGTGGTAGAAAATCACGTGCTCGAATACTTGTAGGGCACAGTAGGATATGGATTATAGTACCTTGGTGGAGATAGTGTGAGGTTGCAGGGGTTCTCCGCTTCAGATTGGGCAGGAAGTGATACATATCGGAAGAGCATTTTTGTGTGTTGCTTCAATTTTGGGTCAGCAATCCTTTCTTAGTTCAACAGGAAGAAAAATTTAGTAGAACTAATTTCAGCAGAGGCAGAATACATAGAGACCAATCTAGCTAGTTGTGAAGTGATCTGGCTTCGCACACTACTCACGGGATTGTTTGGTCAGGAGCTTGAGCCGACAATGATCCAGTGTGATAACTAGAGTTGCATCAAACTCTCAGAGAATCGAGTGTTTCACGACAAGTCAAAAAACATTGAGATCAAGTACCACTTCATTAGAGACATGATGCAAAAGGGAACAATTCAGCTCCAATATATTCCTACAGAGGAGCAGTTGGCAGATATTTTCACCAATCCCTTGGTCAAGGGCAAGTTTGTCTTTTTTAGAGACAAGCTTGGAGTGGTGGAGAATATCTTCCTCGCTAAGAGAGAGTGTTAGTGTTTGTAGCTCGGACAGGGATTTTCGTAAGGGTGTCTATTTGTAGAAATCGTCATTAAATGTATCCTATACCTTTCCTAGAATTCACTTTATTAATTTATTAATAAAGTGAATGTTTTTTTATTAAAGTGACTTTTGATTAATAAAGTGACTAAGTTGAAGTCACTTAATGATTTAATTAAAAGAGATTTGTTGATCTCACGATCTAATATTGATCATTGAGATTAGGTAAATCGTTCAAAACAAAAGACAAAGAGGATAAAGAAAAAGACACAATGAGAATTCATTTCACAAGTCACGTGAGGTGAAGGAGAAAAATTAGAATTGATTTTTCAACTTGGAGAGAAAGAAAAACAAGTAGCACAGATTTCAAGGATGCACAGAAATCGAGATAGCACAGATTTCAAGGCAACACATGTTGGAACATGGATTGAACGCAAAGGACAATGGATCTGAGAGAAGTGATAGTGTCAAAAGACACCATAGCACTGAAGCACAAATCGCTCAATGAAAGAGAGAGCAGATCTCCCAAGATGATCTGACAATCTGAGATGATTATAGACCGATCACTAATATCCTCTATAAATAGGTTTGGTCATGGACCAAACTCAACAAACTCGGGTGAAGGTGGTTGCACCTGTCCATAAAACGTGGATCGGGAATCCATAAGTGGACATGGTCAATCAAGGGTTTAGTCGGTTGTTGACCCAAAGACTTGGTCGACCCATACATCGTACAAGGTGAGGTTACAAAGAAACTGCATGTTCCAACACTCCCCTGTAAACTCAACTTGAAGGAAAACAAATTCCAGATCATTTCCCCCTAAATTTGTGCTAATTGCAAAAGTTGATCACAAGATGGTACAGTAACACTCTTAAGAAAGTTTGATCACCATCGACATGGATCAAGGCCAAAGAGAAGTCATCCATTGCAAATTGGTTGCAAAATCCGCTGTCAAAACATTGTCTCAGTGAGTCAATCGAATAGACAACCAGACAGCATCAATGAGTCGATGAGACAACTAAACAAGAATGCACCAATAAAATCAGTCTCTATCAATCCAACAGTCTATGTATCAAGTGCAAAGGTACAGCAGTTGGGTTTACACATCAACAACTTCAATTACTCCCCCCCTTAAATACAATTGAGGGATCAAAGCACCAGCAACAAATCTTCGTCGAAACACATCATTCGACAGACAAAAGGAATTCAAAACACCTCCAGTCAACTGTCAAATCGGGTCAAATCCCAGTTGACCAATATCTCAATCGAGCATTAGTCGACTGTCAAGTCAGGCGAACCTGTGGTCGACCACTGCAAGGCATCAGTAATGAAGAGGAACGGTGTACACCCGCACAGTCGAGGAAACACAACGCTAGGAACTTATCAAACATCTGGGCAGATGCACCCATGACCACTTATCAATCCAACAACAATCAATCCTGGTAGTTGGAACAAGTCTGCGGTTCTGTCTTTCACGTCTCTTCTGCAAAGATCAGAAAGCATGATTGTCATTTCTTCGATGGAGAGGATGATGAGAAGGCACAGAGGTCTATGTTGGTTGATCAAGAGATATGGACTCGAGGTTTGGTGTACTCTCAGGAGTAGAACAACTCGGTATATCAGCAGTAGTAGTTTGAGAGTTTGGTATTTTAGAAACAGCCATCTCATCAAGCGGTTCAGCCGCAGATTGCTCTATTGAAAAATCAATATGAACTCCACCTACAATGAACTCTTTGATTGCAGCAAGGTCAGGTGTAGGCAAGGAGGCATCATATCAAAGACATGTTCTCGGTGGCAACATCTCAAACATAATAGGAGCAGCAATACCCTGTCCATTCTTCCCAAGTCCTCCTCCGGTATATCCCATCTTGTTGAGCAGTCGAGATCCTATACTTGTAGTGTGTTTTTCAAAGCTAGGGGAAACAACACAGTTATCATTTTCAAAACTTAAATTGACAGCATATTTCTTACAAACAGATGCAGGGGGTGGAGAAGAAATGAGTGAGCTTGGCAGCTCAACAACATCCGCAGTCTTCTCACAAATAGTTGGACTAGCATCAATGGTGGAAGAAGAAACAGGTGATTCG
>ML812502.1:0-14453 GCA_009831015.1 Picea engelmannii
TAGGAAAGTCTAAGTATAGTGAAACAATGTTTACACAAGACAAATTGATCATGACAAGGAATAACATAGGAAGTTTTGTTCTAGTACTCTTGGAATATGTTTTACATATTTTAGTAATTCAAAGCCTCTTGGACTTTGCATGGACATAAAAGAGCATCCACTAGTTTAGGAAGGAGTAAAGAGAATCTTATAGAACCACAAAGGCATGCACTTCAAGACTGATCATATAAGATAATAACTTGAAAAGATTTTGAGGTCTTTAGGATTGTCCAAGATTCTTATTGGTGACAAAATTTTCTCATAGTTTTTCTAGTCTTATCCAGTTGAATACTTTTTTATATTTTTTCTTTATTATGTTTAATGAATTTTTAAAGAAATAGTTCCAGGAGTGTTTTGTAATATAGTTCCAAGATTGTTTTCAATTGGACAGAGACCATGTGGCACTTTGTGCTAATGGCACAGAGTCCATATGAACTCTGCATGGAGTCTAGATGGACTATGTGTAGAGTCAACAATCGTCCTTCAATATCTCGTAGAACAATATCATTTGCACCGATGTTAAAACCTGGTTTGGTATGATTCGTTGTTCGTAATATGTCCATGTATAGGAATCTGAAAATCGACAAAGAGTCGAAACAAAACCAAGGCAACAATGATTGTAGAAGCCATGAATTCCATTTCAAGACAACGTTTCAATTTAAAAAGTTGTCAGATAAGATTAAAATCCTTGGTTAAAGCTCATCCACACATTTTCCGGTAGAAATAATGAAAGTCCTAACATTTCAAAGGTATTGTTTTATAAGTATAATCCATGTTCTTTTGATTTCTTTGTTCTCTCTTTGGGTAGAGTATTTCCCTCTTTCCACTCTATGAATTTGTCCAAGACCCTTTGGGTTGGAGTATTGGTGCATTATTTGATCTCTTCATTGGAACACATGGATTTGAAATGTATTTGTGTAGCTTAATGTTTAGATTACTTTCAAGTGGTAAGAAGTCCCTAATTTTCATTGACTTATTATGCATTATAGGGAGTTGAAGGAAATTAGAAGGGTGTTATGAAATCATGAAGAGTCCATTCAGGGAAACAAAAAATCAATATTTTCATCTCCAACCAAAATTCATGAAAATGAACAATAGACAATCACTCAAGTTGTAACAATTATGAGCACTCGTGTCCAATGTAAGACACAAATAGTCATTGCATAGGTTGAATGTAATATGCTTTGGAATCTGGTTATCAATATGAGCAAGGGAGACCAATTCGAGGCCTTGAATTAGGCGTAGTTTGTAAATTAAAACTATGGGGGATCATAGGAAGATGATATTGTGCATCAAATTGTAGACAACATGGAAATAACAAAACCATAGTTGGACCCAGTCAAACCAACAATGGAAGAAGCGGGCAATCAATATACATTTTGCTAAGTTCTTATTATACTAGTTGTATCTTGTAGAATCTTTACCACTCAAAAGTGTTGGGAAATTTTTCCTTTGGATATAATTAGGCTTTGTTATATGCTAGTACATAGTCTGTTATTTAGTTATTATACATCACTTTTGAAACAAACCTTGATGTACGTGCTCTATATCTTTCATGTAGTCTTTTTATTGATATTAAATCTCCTAGTTACAATTAAAAAAATAAAAATTGTTGTTAGTAAAGTATGTGTGTAGACATTATGTTATGCATCACAAGATGACCAACTTTAATATCTGCATTCTATTTATATACTTGAAGTAAAGGTCAACACAAACTAAAACACTAAGTAGTTCATTCAAAATTTACATTTTACAAATAAATCTAGTGATTTAGCTATTATTATACTAAAAAAATAGACCCTCCATAACTCAAACACAACATATACACAACATAAGTAGAAAATTAACAAGTACATTTGATATTAAATTTAGATAAATTTCAAAAATATAATTACATTAGCTAATAAAATACTAACTACTTAACTAATAGTCTAAATGTACATGTTCTACAATTATAAAAAGTTCAATATATAAATTTTGGGGGGATGGAAGGTATTGTACAACACTTTGGGCACTCTGTGCGAATGGGAAGAGTCCATATGGACTTTGATCATTCGCACAGAGTGCCATATGGGCTCTTTGCGAATGGACAAAGTCCAACCAAAATAAAAATAAAAACTATAACAAAAAAAAAATTGCAAACATAAACCAGATTTACCTGGCCTTGATGCCTACGCCCTACACTTAGATTTTCCAAAAACACCAACGTTCTCCAACAACACCAACATTCACCAACCGCTAGAATTCACCAACAACACCAACCACCATCGTTTGTCAACAACACCAACCACCAATGTTCGACAACAACACATGTAAAGTAAAAATTTACATATTTGACCTTTATAAAAAGTTCAATATATAAATTGAAAGTAAAAATAAAAAATGTTGGGGATGGAAGGTATTATACAACACTCTGTGCACTCCATTCGGACATAGTCCATATGGCACTCTGTGCGAATGAACAGAGCCCATGGACTCTGTCCATTCACACAGAGTTCCATGGACTCTGTCCTTTCACACAAAGTGCCATGGACTCTGTCCATTCACACAAAGTGCCATATAACACTCTGTGTGAATGGACAGAGTCCATATGGATTATGCTTGTTCGCATAGAGTGCTATATGGAACTCTGTTTGAACGAGAAGAGTCCATATGAAACTATGTGCGAACATGCAGAGTCCATATGGACTCTATGTAGAGTCATACCAAAATTAAAAAAAAAAACTCTACCAAACAAAATATTTAAAAAAAAAGAAAAAAATTACACAAACACCAAATTTACCTAGCCCTGACGCTTGTGCCTAAATTTTCCAACAACACCACCATTCACCAACTATCAATGCCAGCGTTCACCAAATGCCAACGTTCACCATTCACCAACGTTCACTTCAATTGTGTGTAAAGTTACAGTGGAGCAAAAGGCCGGTTATATATAAATTGTTGAAATATTGTAACTTCGAAGAATATTCTACCTAAGAGGGAATGTCGAATAATATTATTGTATTATATTTATTAATTAGGCCCTATTGTGCCTTTGTAAAATTTGGCCTTGTTGTGCCTTGAAAATTAAATGTAAATTAGGAGGGTAAAGTGACAGGTCGCCCCAGACCTAATTTTAGGCTGGCCAGACCACTATTTATAAGGGAGGCTAGCGCCTCATTTGGATACACTCACCAACTAGCTCTGTAGTGCGCAAATCTTGGAGGAGAACATACTACAACTAGGTGTGAGGTCAAGGAGGGTTCTTGGTTTATGTATTGATATCTCTTGGTTAAGTAGTGTGCTACTCTTTCCTAGTGAGGAGTAGAGGGGGATCTTCTGCTTTGTTTCTGGTCTATCTATATTGAGGAAGTTTTGCTAGTTTTTCTTCCCCATGAGGGTTTACCAGGATAATATGTGTGTCTCTATTGTTTATATGATTTCCTCTCTTTCAACAATCTTATTTATGCATCTAATGTGCTAAATGATTATAATAATAAAGAAGAACCGTAATTGCTAGTTATAGAAGTAAAACATCAGCATAAATTAGTTTTTCGACCAAAAAACATTTCAACCAAAAACTCTTTTTGCCAAAAAAAAATTTCGGTCGAACTCTGTGTTGTTGGAGAAAAAAATTGGCTGCCATTTTTTATTGCACAAAATCCTAGGACGTCGTTTGTGTGCCATTCGATTTGACGTTCAAGGTTTCGACCGAAAAAATGAAAACTTCGGCCAAAAAATGGATTCTAACAATTTTTTCGCCTCCATTCTCATGAAAGTGTTACCCACCTTCATGATTTTACCCCAGGGAAATCCAAGAGGAAGTTTATTTCATCTTCTACCCGCTTAGTGTCACAAAGGTGACTGATTCTCTCATCCCATGGTGTTTTGGGAGTTTTCCAATGCCCAATTTCACTATGTAGCTCGTGAGAGTTTGTTCTTATTTTAGCAATGTTGATTTTCTTCTTTGCACTTCTCAAAACTGAGAGGTAATTTTGATCTTCTAAATTAGGGTTGACTGCCTCCTTATAGTATCTTAATTTCCTTTTATCCTCTAATTCTTTATCACACCACATATTCTCCTTAAATTTAGAAGTGATAGTATTTATAATATTATCGATATTTTGCATGATGGCTTCTTCTTGTATTCCCCAATGATTTAGCAAAGATTTGACATCTTTGTGCCATCCCTACTTGAGCCACTGGTGGTTCTGGCTAGAGTTTGAAGCAATTTTGGGGAGCCTCTTGTTATCCATGTTGTTTATCTTGTTCTTGTATGTTAGGTATCTAATCATAGCAATGCTCTCAATGGGGGAAAGACTTGCTTCTATGAGGAGGATATGATAGGGTGTATTTCCCTTAATTTTGAGATTATAAGTTATCAAATTATTTTGGATTTGTTCTATCTTTCTTCGAGATTCTCCAAATATACTAGAACCCCAAACTTCACATCCATATAAGATCACCAGAGTGACGAGAGTGTGAAAGATGAGTTTTTCTTTATCGCAAAGCCAAAGGTCTGCTGATTTACAATTGTTTTTGAGCCCATAGTAAGCTTTCCACCCTTCATTTATCCTTTTTTCAATGCTATAGTTCCAATTGAACTTGTGGTGGATATCGATTCCAAGATATTTGTATGAAGACCACCTAAACTGTTAATACGAAGTTTTGGAAAACAAAAATATAATAAATTGTTAAAGTGATATTAAGATACTACTATTTTATATATTAGTATTTTACATAAAAGGGGCAATTATGATTTGGGTAAAGCATATTATATTTTATCTCTAGCAAAGAATTAAAAAACATGCGGAGGAAACAAACCTTTAAAAATAGAAAAATAAAGCTTTTTCATATCCTCTTAAAATTCATTAATTCATATAAATTGAAACTTTAAATTTTATAACTGCAACACAATGAAGTGTCATTGTTTCCAAACTCAAATTAATACTTATTACACAGATTTTAATTATAATTCTAGCCAAAGACATAAAGCAGATTAGTAATGAAAAAACATGCAAAGATCAAAATTATAGAAAATTTAACGTTCTTCTTTGCAATATGATTATGTTAACCATATTCACTTCAAACCCCTTAAAGTTGTAGTTATTTTCTTTAAAAAATGGAATAGGTGAAAAAAAATATTTTTGAAATGAAAATGGAACGAAAAATTAAGGAAACAAAAAATTGTATCTCTACTTAGTTTACAAATCATCTATAAATAATAGTTTATTTTAATCTTGGTTTAATAAATATTGAAAACTATTTTCTTTTATATTTTTCATTTTTTTTAATATAATTTATTAAGATGAAAATAAATTTAAAATTTATTATAAAATTCTATAATTATTATATTTTAATTTTTATTAATATTTTTTTATTTAATTTATTTACTTAGAAACATTTACCTAAGATGTAAATACACTAGCTACTTTTTATCTACTAATATTAATCACAGTTAAATTTATTGGATGCATCAATAGCCCTTTGACTCCTCAACACACATTCTGGGAGTCTACATGATGCCTTGAAAGTTGAAAAGATTATTGTATTAGTCAGGAATAGGCCTTAGATATTCCATATCTATCCCTAGTTGAAACCAATTGGTTTAAGCATATGGATAAAACTCACCAAGATAGTTGTTGTTTTCTCCTGATACTATTTTGGACACCTTTTCATTGGTGGATTAAAGGTCCAACAAATGGTCATGTCCAATGGAATCACTTACAATGGTTCTTGATCTTGGGAAACGATTGTGCCTAATGTAGTCACTTATAGTGGTTCTTGATCCTATAGATTCTGGGACTCCAAGGCTGGAAAAACCCTTGGAGAAAATTAATCAATTGACCTTCACACTAGCCATTATGGAAAAGGTCGCCAACAAGTTCTTAAACTTGGTCTTCATCTGGGCAACCGTCATCATCCTCGGGGGATTTTCTCTAACTATAGACAAGAGATACTTCTGGTTCACTACCATATTATTGTCGATGGAGGTAACTCGCATCGTTAGCAGAAAATACGAGCTCAAGTTGCGACAGGATGTCCCATATGCCATTGGATGTTGTTAGGGACCTAACCTCCCTAACCCCTTACATAGATATAATAATATATTTTCCATGTAATAAAGGCCGACATTAGTTAATAAGGCCTATTTAGTAAATGTGAGCAAGTCAATGTAAGAATACCTAATAGAATATTTCGCTTCTAGAAAGATTTTCCTCTAGAATGTTCTTTAGAAGATGGAATTAGTATAAGTAAGAGTAGGAGGCATGAGAAAAAATCGTCTTGAGATTTATTGTAATAGAGCTCTGCTTTGTTGGAGGTTGCCCCTTCAAAGAGGCAAGTGAACATTGATTCCTTTCAATAAAGGTATTATTATTGGTATTTCCATTCTCAATATTTTACTGTTCCATTGGTAATTGTTGAATATTTATGTTTCTTCATATTACATTACGTTTGGTACCTTACAAGTGGTATCATAGCACTTTCCCTGGAAATAATTGTGGGTTAATTTTTTTCCAGGGTAAAGATGTTTACTGTCGGCGTCTTTAAAGCATAGAGAACTGTCATTCAACAAGTAAAACCATGGCGGGGAAGACTACACACAAGAACTACAGAACAATTTCATAGTCGAGCCTCCTTAGTTGGTGCCCTGAGATATTGGTTTGAGTATTATTGTTCGACCCTGCAAGTATATCAGAGATCTATAGCACAGGAAAAACCCTTGTCCCTAGGAACCCTGAAAACCCTAACCTTGGGGGAACATACCAGACAAGGAACATAAAGGATATTTGGTCATGTAACCTTGCTTCCTGCATTTTGGTTGCAAAATTACTACATATTTTTTTTTGTTAATGATTTGGGCATTTCGACACTACAATATTATTCAAGTCAGAGTATAACTCTATAGGAAGGATAGGGTTCTTCTGTTGGAGTAGAATGACCTCAAAGAGTATGTTGAGAGTGTGGTTGCAATTCTTGTCGATCCATAGGAATTGGAATCTCACAAGAAGAAGGAAGTGAAGGCCAAGCAGGTGTTGCTAGAATCCATGAAGGATCACCTGATTCCTCACATTGCCGAGAAGACATCTGCCAAGGAAATGTATGAAGCTTTGGTAGGTTTATACCAAAATGGGAATACATAAATGAAGTTACATTTGAAGCACCAACCTCAAGTTGTCAATATGTCCAGTGAGAGAATAGTTGTGAACTATCATATGAAAATTACACAAATATGAGATCATCTTATGGCCATCAGTGGTAAGGTGGAGGATGCTTAGTTGGTGAATGTAGCATTGAGAGGTCATCCCAGGTCTTGGGAACTATTTGTGGAGGGGATCTGTGCACGAGAGAAGTTTCCATACTTTGATAAACTATGGATTGATTGTATCTAGGAGGAGACTCGGTTAGAGTCCAGTGATGGCTTGGATGGCTTGGTGAAGAATGGCAGTGATGAGAACCAGATCCTTGCAACCCGCACTGGGAAGGGAAAAAGAGGTTCTCTTGGTAGAAGGGAGAAAAATAGGTTCTCTTAGGAGAAGGGCTTCTCCCGAGAGAGAAGCATCTCCAGAACCAAGATGGAAGAAGGATCTTAGCAAGATCAGATGTTTTGAGTGTCATTATTATGGTCATTGTGCTTCACAATGTCCACATAGAAGGGAAAGGGAAGAAGATAGTAGGCATCAACAACAGAGGTTGATGAGGTTGCAGATAGGTTTCAGAGGGAGATATTTTTGGTATCCATCCTTTTAGGTAAATTTTCCAACAGGAGGACTTGGTTGGTGGACAACAGAGCCAATTACCATATGACATGTGCACGAGAGTTGTATGACAACTTCGTGGAGACTGAATCATATTTGTGTGTAGATCTTGGTATGGGGACCAAGCATGCAATACTAGGGTATGGTGCATTATCATTCTGATTGGAGTCAGGAGAAGTGATGAGGATGCCAAATGTGTTATGGGTGATGAAAATTAGGAGGAGTGTACTCTCAGTATCAAATATTGAGAAGAAGGGCTACCATATATTTTTTTGAGATGGATAGGTGTTTTTTGTGCCCAGAATATATAGCTTCATATTAGCGGTGGTTCTTGGAGTTAGGGAGGGAAAACTATATAGGTTGAGGGGCCATCCTATGTGTGTTTTGGCCAGCAGTAGCAGAGAGATAGATGAGGAGGAGCACGTATCTCCACTAGTGGTGAAGTAGGTAGCTCCACCAGTAGTGTTGTTCTAAAGGGAGTAGATAGATCCATCAGTGGTATAGAATCAGAGGGAGCCAGAGTTTAGAAGAAGTAATCCATCATGATCTAGTAGTAAGGAACAACCTCTCAATATTGTTCAGAGGAAGTTGTTCTTCAAGGGGAGGCATATTCCAAGCAGGTGTCATGGGTTGAGGAGGCCAAATAAGAGGCTCTGAAGTAGGATGATTCTAAGAGAAGTGTATCCTCCATGGAGGACCCATTTGTTGCAATAGGATTTTCTTCAGAGACCGAGGATGCAACCAATCAGGAGGATTTGAGAGAAGGATTTTCTTCGGTAACAAAGGGAGCAACCAATTAGGAGTATTGGAGTGTAACTATGGTGGCAGATCCAGTATGGGATATAGAGATACTTCCTGGTAATGCAGGATGGAATTCCTCCCTCGCTAAGAGGAAGTTTTGATGCTTTTCTAGCATACATAGGCATTCCCACAAGAGGCCACGGTGCTTGAAATGTGGGAATTTTTGTTGTAACTATATTAGCCTTTCGTTCCAATGAAAACACCCTTGGGATGAGACTAGGGCCTCATGGGAAAGTTGATGGGATTTGTGGGCTTGTGAACACCCAAAAAAATGAATAAAATATTATAATTAAATGTTGAGTTTAGAAGGGGTTCCTAAACTCACTCATTAGAATCCTATATAAGGAGAGGAGAGATTGTGACGAATCTCATTGTGACATTGTGTCATTATGGATTTGGCATAAGTGAGTCTGCACTTATGCCAAGGAGATTGGTGATTTCTGAAAGGAAATTTCTGCAACTTTGGAAATATGGCCTAGGGATAAGGACTCTCTATATTTTGTTCTGGACAGGGAAAGCACACCGCAAGTGTGGAGGAGAGAGGCAACCACAAAAGGGATGTTAGGGACCTAACCTCCCTAACCTATCACATAGATAGAATAATATATTTTCCATGTAATAAAGGCCAACATTAGTTAATACAACCTATTTAATAAATGTGAATAAGTCAATGTAAGAAGACCTAATAGAAGCTTTCGCTTCTAGAAAGTTCTTCCTCTAAAATGTTCTTTAGAAGATAGAATTAATATAAATAAGAGTAGGAGGCATGAGAAAGGTTTGTCTTGAGATTTATTATAATAGAGCTCTGCTCTACTGGAAGTTTCCCCCTTGAAGAGGCAAGTGAACATTTCTTTCATTCAATAAAGGTATTATTGTTGGTATTGTTATTCTCAATATTTTACAGTTCCATTAGTATTTGTTGAATATTTCTATTTCTGCATATTACATTAGGTCTGGTATCTTACAAGTGGTATCAGATCACTTTCCTTGGCAAGATTTGTGGGTTAAATTTTTTTCTAGGGTAGAGATGTGTATTGTCAGCGTCTATAAAGCACAAAGAACTGTCGTTCAACAAGTGAAACTGCAGTGGGGAAGACTACACGCAGGAAATACAAATTGTTTCACACGGTTACCTAGAAACCAAATTTTCACCTTGTTGGAAACCTTTGTAACCAATGTTGGTACCCCTCGAGTAGTACCACATTAGATATAATATGTACACATCCATCACTCCCACGTTCTGACAAGTATATTGGGAGTCCCCTAGATCTCATGAAGCCATCCCTAGATCAACTGATCGGTCGCCTGACTGCTATAGTTCCACTGAGAACAACACTCAGGAAGATACTATCTAGTACATGCGTAATCAAGTAGTACGACTAAGGGTACAATCAAGCTTCCTTAGTTGGTTCCCTAAGATATTAGACCGAGTACTATTATTCGAGCCCCCACGTATGTTAGAGATCTATAGCACAAGGCGAACCCTTGTCCCTAGGCACCCTGAAAACCCTAACCTAGGGGGAACATACTAGACAAGGAACATAAAGGATATTTTGGCAGCGCAATCTTTCCTCTCACATTCTGGTTGTAAAATTACTACACATTTTTTCCTATTAAGAATTTGGGCATTTCAACACTGCAATCTTATTCATGTTGGAGTATAACTTCGTAGGAGTAAAACAAAAGTATGGGTCCTTCCTGCACCCTTATTTGAGGCCTATCCCATTGGAATCCCATTTTTTCCCCGATCGTTGTGAAATCTATCATTTTTCATCCTTTTTTCTTAGCTCATGGACCCATACCCTTCCTAGCACCCTTATTTCCCACTTATCCCATTAGCTTCCTCTCGTTTCCATGATTGTAGTGGTATATATCACTTATCTTCTTTTTTTACCAACCCCTCCCCTAATGGCTCCCACTCGCCAAGAAGAAACCAATCATAGACTAAAAAATGGCATTACTTCCATTCATGCCAAAGTGAATAATGGCACGACTACCATGCATGCCAAAGTGAATAATAGCACGACTGTCATGCATGCCAAAGTGGACCTCATTCATGACCAACTCAATAGTCAAATGGACAAACTCGACTCTGATCTCAAATAACTCATGACCCAATCCTAGGGTCCTTCCTTGTCTATCCAAAACCTCCAAGTCGAAGGTGTTGACTCTTCAAATCCTATGAACTTTCATTCCAATCATGACCCCCGTCTTCCTTTAGTTGAGGTGAAAAAATTTCATGGCTCAGATCTAACATCCCGGATCACTCAGATGGAACACTATTTTTCCCTGCATGGAATTACTGATGACTTGACCAATCTTCATTACAGTGTTATTTATTTGGATCCATAATGATGGAAATGGTGGAAATGGCGTCGAAATGCACGATGTTGACGTCAAGGGACTAGAGAGTCCTCAACACCAACATTTCAACCTCTCGTGAGGCTAGGCGGGAAGATACGGGAATATCACCCTAGGCTTAAAGATCCAGACAAGAAGACACATTGAAATCCAGGCTAAATCTAATCTAACCTACATTCCAAGCGTGAGTCCTTTCGCCTTGTATTTTACTTTTTAACAATATTTGATTTTTATGTGATTTATAATTTTTTTTCTTTTATGTGGGATTTTATACATTTGAAATAACAAAAATTGATTTACTAAAGAAAACACAACAATAAAATAAAAAATGAAAAGTATTTTGTTTTGTATTTATTTCAACAAAAAGTAACTAAAGCAAAAATTAACGAAAAGGTAAAGGGAAGTTAATGCTAACAGGGTTAGTTAAAAAAGGAATTTGTTAAACAATAAATTAATTCATTAATTACCAAAATTATTTATAAACAATGTAATGTTTAGACATTTTATTTTCCTTTAAGTTAAAACATGATAAGTCATAAAAGAAGCTAAAGAAATGGATAAAGAAAGATAACAAAACTTATACAAAAAATAAATAACATGAGAGTAGCTTATATACAACATGTTACAATAGTCATAATTCATTATTTTCTTTTGAATTTATTTCCCTTTTTATTTTGAATTTAGGGTATTGGATTAATAAAGATAGAGAAAATTAATATTTAACAAAAAACAAATAAGAAATAAATTTAAAGCGTAAGGATTTTGATCTCAAGTTGAAATCTCTCCTCATACAATTCATGGAGTTCCAGAATTACAAATCTCTGTGTAGACTTGGGCCAGGTATATGGTCTTTAACCATTCTAGAACAAGGTTACAATAGAAAGACTAAGAACGAAAAGAAAGAAGAAAGCTTAGCCAAAAAGGGATGGAGCGATGGCAGTGATAACACAAGGCGAGGACCTACACATCAGAAATTGATTCACGCTGAAATCAAATTAGGGTTAAATACAACAAACTAACATGAAAACATTTCACCTTATATCAAACCAGAAAATCTTATCCTCGCTTCATCCATTCATTGTTTCACAAGACCCCCTGCCGTCAACAATCCCGTCAATCCATGCTAAAAGAGAGGATGGACGATAAATTTAAAATAAAAACCTCACTGCTCCAAGCATACCTCTGTCAGAGTTTTCTCCTAAAAATCTCCCCCTTTTTTGGTTGTGCGTTGCTTCTTTTTATCCTGTTGGGTGGACGGTTTTGGTAGTTTGGGAAATTTCAGTTCAACAAACTGAGGCGTACCCAATTTAGAACCGACCACATATTTTTTGAATTTGTTTGAAAAACCTCCACATGTCAATTTATGGTTTTCATTTTGATGCTATATTGAATTTTAGTATAAGGTCAATTCTTTTTGTTTAAAACATAATATCTTCATTTGACTCCATAGCTCTAAGGATGATGGAGAAATAAAGTTTAACATCATCAAATTTATATGGGTTGCTATCGTTTTGTTTATTTCACCTCTACAGACTCTTGATAATCAACTCCCGCTGTTAAATGATGCAGCAATATCATAACTTGAAAACATGGTACAATAACAATGCCCAATCTAGTCGTTATTGGTTGGAGATTCATAATGCAAGGTGTGTTACTGCATGGATATCAAAACCTCGAACGATATTATATTCAACAATCATTACTCAGACACTATCATCATGTTGATGCTCCACACAAATAGAATCTCGAGAAAAGGAAATTTTGTTCCAACATCTGCATTCAAGGCCTGTGATGGTGCTTTTAATTTGCTGCGATTTTTTAATAAAGTGACTCTTGGAACATCAATATCAGTTAATGCATCTCAGTGCCAAGCACATTTCAAAAACTAGTGTTGAGAGCCTACACTGAAGATTGTGCATAAAATTTTGAATACTCTACTGTAGTTGAAGTTCTCAAACCTTATGATACTTATACTTTTGTCTTTTATTGAATCCGTCGATACTTTGGGAGAAGCCTTCGGAAATAAGAAGCCTTGGGGCATCCACACCTTCTTGCAAGGAAATATGCATACTTTCATGCTCCATTGTGTTGAACTGTTGGAGAACATAAGCATTGGGATCCATGCTTCCAGGTGGGTTTCCTATACCAATACATAGCCTAGGAAAGTTCTGATTCCCTTTCAAATGATTGATCACACTTTTTACTCCATTATGAAGTCCATGTCCACCCTTTTCTTGGATCTTCAATATACCACTCGACAGTTCCATCATATCAAACATCAACAAGATGTGATGAAAAGGTATCTAATAATACACTGCAAGTGACCCAACAGATTCACCAGTCAAGTTTATATACGTTTGGGGTTTACAAGGAGAACTTGTGTATTGGAAATGTAGCCTTTTCCAATGAATGATTTTGATTGAATTTAATTGAGAGAGATGCCATTCTCCCACTTGTTGTTTTCTTTGCATCCATGGGTCCAGGGGATTATATAGTCAACAATCCAGGGCAACAATGCCCATTGTTACTCTACACCAGGAGAACTTTTTTGTGATCACAGACTTTGTCAATGAATCTGCAACATTCTTCAAAGTGTCAACCTTTTCCAGCAACACCTTCTTTTCCTCAACCATGTCTCTCACAAAGTGATACTGAACATCAATATGCTTTGTCTTCGAATGATAAGCTGGGTTCTTTGCCAGGAATATTGCACTTTGACTATCACAATCTAATCTCACTGCTTGTTGTACCAACCCAATACCTGAACACAATCTTTGTAACCATACTGCTTCCTTGCTTGCATGAGTGGCTGCCATGTATTCAACTTCTGTAGTTGAGAGTGCCACTACAACCTGTCTTTTTCTCATCCAACCGATTGCTCCTCCAAATAGGTTAAGCACATACCCACTTGTAGATCTTCTGCGATCCAGATCTCCAGCCCATTCTGCATCAACAAAGCCATGTATGTCCACCACTCTGTCCAATCCCGATCTTCCTTGGTAGCACAATCCATAACTGGTGGTGCCACGAAGATATATGAAGACCCTCTTTACTGTTGTCCAATGCTCCTTCCTTGGTTTTGACATATACCTGCTCAAAAATCCCACTGCATGTGCAATGTCCGGTCTAGTACAAACCATTGCATACATCAAATTGCTAACTGCACTGGCATACAGAACATGGGACATGTCCTCTTCTTCTTCCTGTGTCTTGCGACACTGATCTGCAAATAACTTTACACCTATGGGAATAGGAACATTGTCTGGTTTACTTCCATGCATATTAAACCTTTGCAATATCATCTCAACATATTTTCTTTGATTCAACCAGAGTTTCCTGTTTGCACGATCTCTTTTAATCTCCATTCCCAGAATCAAGTTAGCAGCACTGAGATCCTTCATGTCAAATTTGGAGGATAGCTGTGATTTCACCTCCTTGATAACATCCATGTTATTTCCTACCAACAACATGTCATCAACATACAACACTACATAAATGAAGTGATTACCAACC
>ML812502.1:14858-30692 GCA_009831015.1 Picea engelmannii
GATAACATCCATGTTATTTCCTACCAACAACATGTCATCAACATACAACACTACATAAATGAAGTGATTACCAACCTGCTTGGAATATACATAGTGATCAACCCTGCTTCTTACAAATCCCAATCCAAGGATGTATGTGTCAAACTTTTGGTACCACATACTAGGTGATTTCTTCAGACCATATAGTGACTTCTTTAGCTTACAGACCAGCTCTTTCTTTCCCTTCACTACAAAGCCTTCTGGTTGCTTCATGTAGATTTCTTCTTCCATATCCCCATGTAGGAATGTTGTCTTCAAATCCCTCTATTCCACTTCAAGATCAAAAGCAACAACAATAGATAAAAGAAATCTAATAGATGTTAACTTGGCAACAGGAGAAAAAATCTCACCAAAGTCAATTCCCTCTACCTGGGAATAACCTTTTGCTACTAACCGAGCTTTGTATTTCTCCACTTTACCTTCAACATTAAATTTCTTCTTAAACAACCATTTTCTACCAACAGATTTTCTTCTAGCTGGCAACTCAACTATATCCCATGCCTCATTCTTATCCAAGGCCTCCATTTCTTCAACCATGGCCTTTTTCCAGAGTTTACTATCCTCTGAATTCACTGCTTCCCTGACAGTTCTGGGATCATCATCAGTAATAGATAAAGCAAAATTGGAATGAAAATCTGGTGGACTATACCTTTTTAGTTGCCTTCTATCTCTCACTGATCTCCTCAATACTGGGGTATGAGGTTCTTCTTCTCCTTCTTCCTCTTCTTCAAATGATTCATATTTTGCATCATCCAACTCAAGCTCTATTTTCTCAGGTTCATCTCGCGTTGGTAGGAATTCCTGTTTGGACACATCTTTTACCTCTCTGAAAACAACATCTCGACTGTAAACAATTTTCTTGGTTTATGGGTTCCAAAGATTATAATCTTTCACACCATCTTTATAACCAATAAAGATACACTTTTCATCCTTTTTATCCAGTTTAATTCTATTTTCCTTTGGAACATGTACATAAGCATCACAACCAAACACTCTAAGATGTTGAAGAGAGGGTTTCTTTCCAGACCATACCTCGTGTGGAGTTTTATCATCCAACGCTGATGAATGCGATCGATTGACCAGGTAACATGTTGTACCCACTAACTCTGCCTAGAATTCTTGTCCTAACCCGACACCGCTGAGCATGCTCCTTGCTTTTTCCATCAGTGTCCTGTTCATCCTTTCTGCAACTCCATTCTGTTGAGGAGTGTATGGAGTAGTCTTCTGCCTTGCTATACCACACTTCTTACAGAATTATTCGAATTCATTTCTACATAATTATCCACCATTATCTATTCTCAATACCTTTATTTTCTTCTTTGTCTGATTTTCTACCAGAGCCTTAAACTCTTTAAATTTATCAAATACCTCAGATTTCTTTCTAAGAGAATAAATCCATGTGTTCCTTGAAAAATCATCTATGAATGAAACATAATACACAGATTTACCTAGGGATGGAATAGGAATAGGTCCAAACACATCACTGTGTATCAACTCGAAGATCCCCTTTTCTCTTGTAGCACCAGATGGGAATCTTACTCGATTATGTTTACCATATATGCAATGTTCACAGAAATCAAAATCCAGAGTGCAATTAGACATACCTTCAACCATACCTTTACCGTGTAGTGTTCGAAGGCCCTTTTCTCCAATATGTCCCAGTCTTGGATGCCACAACATGGTCTTCTTTTCAGGGACGATATTGGTCTTGTCTTATTTATTTTTCTGCTCAAGGACAACAAAATTGTTGCACCCATTAGTATAAGTGCTTCCCAACAACTTGTATAGATTTCCACACCAAACTCCCCTCATCAACACCATTGCTCCTCGTACCATCTTGCAAGTGTTCTTTCCAAATACAATATCCACTCCTGGATCATCCATCTTGCTTACAGATATCAGGCTTCTGGCTAGTTTTGGAATGTGTAGAACCCCAGGGAGAGTTCTAATCCTTCCATCTTTTAGCAACAACTTAACCCTTCCACATCCTAAGAGTTTTTTTGTCGAGTCATCTCCTAGGAATACATCACCACCATCATATTTTTCATATTCAAAGAACCACTCCTTGTGAGGAGTCATATGGTATGACGCACCTGAGTCGATCAACCATACATCATGGTCTGCATGTGTACTTGTAGATGCTAGGTAAACATCACCTCCTTCTTTAGTGGAGGTTTTCGCCTCTGTGGAAGAGGTACTATCAGATCCCTTTGGTTTTTCAAGCTTCTTAGACTTGCAATCTTTCTTATAATGCCCTGTTTTACCACACTTCCAACACTTCCTCAAAGATTTTCCTGGAGACTTAGATCTACCTGTAGATTTAGATCTCCACCCCGAAGGCTTACCAGGGTTCCTTTCTTGGGTACGCCCTCTTACAAATAAAGCATCTGTGCTGTGACCATCCATGCGTTTTCGCCTCATCTCTTCAGATAACAAGGATGCAACTACATCCTCATACTTCAATGTAGATTGAGTGGTACTACCTATTGCTACAACCAGATTATCCCAAGAGTTTGGCAAAGAACATAACAAAGTAATACACTTATCTTCTTATGCAATTGTAATATTAACAGAGCCAAGTTGACTTACCAAAGTATTAAAGGCATTTAGATGTTCTGTCACAAATCTCCATCTTCCATCCTAAGATGATACAACTTCTTTCGAAGAAACAACTTGTTTACCAGGGACTTTGATTGATACAAATTCCCCAACTTATCCCATAGTTCCTTGGCTGTAGATTCTCTTGAGACATTCAACAACACCGAATCTGCCAGATAGAGTTGAATAGTACTCCTTTCTCTTCTATCCAACTTCACCCAATCTTCCTTCGACATACCAGTAGGTGGTGTACTGGTAGTTTGTGTACTGGTAGGTTGTGTACCAATAGCCTGTGTGCTAGTAGACGGTGTACTAGTAGGCTGTGTACCAGGATCCACACCGATCCATTATTCTTTGTCTATAAGAAGGTCCTTCATTTTCAACTTCCATAGGTCAATTTTTTTACCATTGAACTTCTCTATCTCGATTCTATAAGAACTCTCCATTCCTCTTTCTGCACTCAAATCACCACTGCAAAAGCTCCCACTAAACCCAGGTTTATCACAGACCCAAGATAAACTTGTTCTATCAAGACCGAGCCAAACCCTCAACAACAAAGGCGTCCCTCTGAATCAAAAAATGAGCTCTGATACCACATGTAAGTTTTAAACCTGTGAAGTAAAGCAATGCATATAGATTCTTAAGCAAAACATAAATTAATCAATGGCTCATTCACATAGTACACAGAGATTTATATCGGAAACCCTCAACCGGGAAAACCTTTCTTATATTCATTATATCGAATTTCACCATTCACCATACAATATATACAATGTTTTTAGGTATTCCGTAGATACCAAAACCCTAATCCTTTAATCCAGGATTAATTTACAAAACCGCTAAAAATAGCAAACTGCCCAAAAAAAAAAATCGAGGTGCTACCTCGAACGCTGCGCATAACCAGGGGGGGCATACCTACCCCCCCCCTGGACCCCCCTAGGAAAGCACCCAGTGCAGACGACACAAAAAGAGAACTAGTACGAGGGATCATCAGATGCAATTGTCATATCTGACGCACCCACACACACACATGCAAAGAATATAACACATACCCAACAGGTTTTCTATAGCAATACATAGCCTAGGAAAGTTTTGATTCCCTTTCAAATGATTGATCACACTTTTTACTCCATTATGTAGTCCATGTCCACCCTTTTCTTGGATCTACAATATACCACTCGACAGTTCCATCATATCAAACATCAACAAGATATGCTGAAAATGTATTTGATAATACACAGCAAGTGACCCAACAAATTCACCAGTCAAGTTTATATACGTTTGGGGTTTACAAGGAGAACTGGTGTATTGGAAATGTAGCCTTTTCCAATGAATGATTTTGATTGAATTTAATTGAGAGAGATGCCTTTTTCTTTAGCAATAGAATCGATCCACCAAATGTTGAAATCTAATCTCGAATATTCTGAGAAGAGAATCCTCTCAATGTGGTAAGAATCCATCCTTCAATGAATCAAGCAAACCCATGAATATTTCGGACAAAAATACCGACTGCAAAAAAGGTGTGAACTTGTTTGCATTATCTGGTAATTCCATTGGATTTGGCACCTCATCCCTAACATTTATAGGAGTCTTCTTATTATTTCACCTAGAGCTGCAATCCCATCGTTGTCTAGGATCTGAAACGAGTATCGATTTTCTCGCCTGATGCCATTGTAGGTCTAACAATCCTATCTTGAGTATGATTCATATACTTCTTAATGGATGTTGAATACGTTTTCATCACAATGCAACGCCCAAATCCACGATCAAGAGAAGACTTCTTCATCACAATGGCATCCTCGATATCAGAGCCACTATAACTCATCACAGTTGATGTTGCATTTTGACCGGTTCCAAGTTTTTCATATTGAACCAATTCAATTTCCTTCGTAGACAAAAGAGGTTGTTGAGGATACACCAACATATATAGTAGAGTCCCCATTCTGTATAACTGATCGTAAGCTATGTTTCCCATTGTTTGCTTCCCCATGGCATACTGGTAAGTATTCCTAGGTGACTAGTTGTGGTGTTGAAAAGGAATAAGCCCAACGCAAACCCCTAGAATAGTGAAAGGCTTAATCTCTATATGAGTAGTGGAAGGTGTTTCTTCCCCTTCATAGAGTGCAACCAATGCATTGTTATCCTCATTAACATCTAGATATTCCACCAAATTCTAAATAATCACTTTACTTCAAAGAGGGTTTAAGTTCTGTGCGTCGAGTATCCATTAAATGGAAGTGGCATACTGGTAAGTATTCTTAGGTGACTGGTTGTGATGTGGGAAAGGAATAAACCCAACGCAAACCCCTAGAATAGTGAAAGGCTCAATCTCTATATGAGCAGTGGAAGGTGTTGCTTCCCCTTCATAGAGTGCAACCAATGCATTGTTCTCCTAATTAACATCTAGATATTCCACCAAATTCTAAATAATCACTTTACTTCAAAGAGGGTTTAAGGTCTATGCGTCGAGTATCCATTAAATGGCAGCGACATTACGATTTATTGATTCTAATTCATGATCGAGTCCCTCTTTGCTTACAAAAGATATTATAATTTTGGGCGATGTTGTAAATACAACAATTCTTCTCAAGCATAAGATCCTATTTGTGACCGAACAAATAATGCATAAGAGCATATAACCATTTGTAGCTACCATATAAGGGTCGTGTGCCCTTAAGAATCTTTTGAATTATAATTTTCTTCATGGGAATATATCCCACATTCTTCATAAACCATTCTCAAGCCAATTAATATATTTAACACTTTTATATTTTGTTGGCAAGCGCAACACCAAAACATTATGTGGCTTAGTAATGTTCGACCTTGTTGAGCTAAGCCAAACCCAAAAAATTGACCCTTCAAATATGATGTGAAAGTATGGGATGGACTTCATATGAATCCATAGTGGCTTCAAAACATAAGGTGGACTAACCCATAAAGTTAATGCCCAGATTTATTTTTTTATTAAATATGATAAAGTATCAAATGAAAGGAATATGAAATTATTTTTTTATTAAATATGATAAAGTATCAAATGAAAGGAATATGAAAAATATAATGATATATTTAGTTTTGGAAGAAATGAAATGACATGGATAAATTTAAAGTCATAACCAAAAGGCAAGCACAAACTTTATGTCATAATAAGTGGAATATGAAATAAAATCTTTGAAAAAGGTGAGAATGGTTAGGTATATATATAATGACGGAATGGTGGTTGTAAGAAAAGTAATTTCAATGTACCAATGAGACATTAAAAGAGTACATGAATAAAATGACATATAAAGCTATGAGTGGAGGATCATAACTCCTTGTCGGGAAATTGTACTGACCATGTTATCACTTTGCATAATCAACTATCATTGTTAACCATTAACAAATTCTTAGCCTAACTTCCAAATATTCTGACTGGCGAATGATCTGAAGACATGATCCTTGAAATGTGTGGAAGCAGCTTAGCGAGAGTGTGCACAATACTTTTGTGCAAGCAATTGCGAAATGAGTGGGAGCCTGGAAACACTTTGTCGAATAAGTATTGTTGATAGAAATATTCGTCAACAATTTCCAACCAACATATGCGTGTTGCTTACAATGGTGTGCAATGTTTAAACAATAAACTTACGATCCCCGATTATCTGAAAGGAATGTGAAGGGAAGGGTAATGACGGTATTGAGGGCGACTCAATGTAAGACAAGAAGAGGCCGATAGGGTTAAGTGGATCAAGTTATACAACAGGGGGAGACATGACGGAGGTCAAGGGATTCTTGGATTGGAACTTCATGGAATAACTCATGAAAAGTGGTAAGTATGAGGGGGTTTGGTCCTATTGTATAACCCGAAGGGACAAACTCTATGGATCTCGACAAAATGATTAGAAAGCCGAAAAATCATTGTGGATGTGTGTTGAGGGTAAAAACCAAGATTAACATGGAGCATCCATGATGTGTATGCTGGAGCTGTCTCAAAATGGAGGGGACAGAGAAAGGGAAAGAAATAATATGGGGATAGGACTGACGACTGTGACGAGCAAGGATGTCTTTATTAGCAAGCGCATGGTAGAAAAGCGAGGGATTACGACAAAACAAGGCTACTTGGTTCACCTGCAAGTCTATTGTCCATGAAAACAGATTTGGTCCATCAGTTAAAAATATATAGATAGTGTTTGAATATCACCAACCATTGCTCCATCACTTCTCACTATCAAAAGGGAAAAAAAGAAGAAAGAAACGGAAGTAGAAGAAAAGCGATAAAATAAACTAAATAATTGTGAAGTCAATGAAAACTAATCTACCCCTTCTGTTAATTTTATTATATATATATATATATATATATATATATATATATATATTTTGTTTATTTATGTTCAGAGGAAAAGAAAACATTATCTTGAACTCATGTCAGATGAAATTTAGCGTAAAGGAAAGTGTCGCTTGCTTTGCATGCGGATCTTATGACTTTAAAAAACTTATATGTGGAAGGACTGCCAACATACCAACCAACAAATGTGTATGGTGAGGAGAAATGACTAGTCAATACCCAAAAGAAACGACCACCCACCTTTAAGACATGCCAACCAACAGATGATTTGCAAGTAATGTTGAAGGTATCGATTGAATTGTATTTAGGATTTAGGGTTTGTGTGTCAAAGATCTAATCAACAAATTCATCACACAAACTATTATGATCACTTGGAATTTTTCTATCTGGAATGGGGTCGTCATGAATCAAAGAAGGTTCATAATATGGGTTAAAAAACATAGGTATGTTATTAAAATAGTCATCATCATTGAAGTAAAAAGTGCACCTAGAAGGGACATACCCGATAGTGTCAAGTTATTTAACCTCTCTTGATTGGAACAAAGGATTAACAAAATTTTTATACAATTTAAGACCTTAATTAAATTCATAAATATCTTCACAAGAGGACTCCTCAGATGTATCATTAAAGTCATGTTGGTCTTCATCAATTTGTTTTGACCACTCATTAGCATCTTCGACAAATAAAAATGTGTCATAAATATGTTTAACATGGTCAAAATTGACTTCTTCAACCGCATAATCAAATTCACCATTGTATGCGTGCGGATGAGAGGCTCGAAATGAAAGATGATTTTGCGGCTGAGTTTTTTCATGAGGTTTAAGAGGGGTGATGTTTGGGATGTGAGAGGTGGATTGATCACTAAGAATCATGATATAATCATGATTCTCTTCACATCCAAGATCTTGACCACAAATAGTGAATTCATTATAAATAGGCCCTAGGAGAGAGGGCTCCCAAGACATACTCCCAGCATGATTTGAAGATTGAGATTCAAGAAAGAAAATGTGATCTTGTAAACCCTTGATGACGGGGATTAAAGAAGAAAAATCCTTATGTGAATCATGAATACGAAAGGAGTAACCTGTTCTACGGATTTTCTCTTTGAAGTCAAGGCAAGTCGATAGAGCTAGCTCTAGGTTTTGAACATTCTTTTCTTCCAACCGCCATCGGTAAAGAGGAGGTAGAAGTTCATAATAATGCAACAGGGAATCCAAGTTGGTAGGGAGAATGGACATAGGAATTGGATTATATAACTTGATAAACTCATGGTCAAATGCAAGAATTCCTTCATTATCCTTCATATGCAAATGATTAAACCTCTTAAGATGCTCATAAGGATTATCCAAATTCCCAAAGGTAGAAGTAAACCAGTAAGAAAGATCAAACCATGTAGAGATGCATTCATCAGGAAGGTTGGCAAATAAAGAAGCGGCCCTACCCTGAAGGGAATTGTTGTCCCTTGACCAAGTCTTGGAGATCCTTGGTCAGGTTTGACCTATTTTGGGACTTTGACTGGTTGTTGAAGGTGGAGTGCAAGTCAAAGCAGAGATCGTGGGATCTCGACCCCTTTTAGGGATTTTTTGGGTTTTGGGCTTATGTAACGGGTATGGGGATGTCGGCCCATGGGTTTACCCATGTTTAGGCCCATTTTGTAATGTATAAATAGATGTCTAGGTGATGTAAGAGGAGACAATATAGACATTTGTGTGATGATGTGCTAAGTGCAAGTGATAGTTGTACATGCTTTGTGCATACTGTGTGAAACTTGCAAGGCTAAGTGTAAGTGATTGTAAGAGATTGTGAAAAGGTTTTGTGCTGTAACCTAGCCCAAGGAAGGAGGATCTTGTGAGGTGCGCGCAGATCTCCTCTCCTATGTGGAGTAGGATATTATGGATCTGTGCATGTAGATGATTGACATAAGATAATAAAGAAGACGAAGAGTTGGTGGACATAGCCCCAGGCTGGGGGTGAACCACGTATATCCTGTGTTGTGTTTGCTTTGTGCATTATGGTTGTTTTATGGTTCATATGATTAATGCTTAGTACAATGATGTATTCTTAGATGAATATGATAGCTTAGTTCCTAATGATGTGAATAAGATGTTATATTTGATCTATGTTGATGTGCCTAATGCTTGACTGTGTTGAATCTTGTTGAATACTGTGTTGTGTTGTAATTAGGGTTTATTTGTGCTATAGACAAAGGTTAAGTACTAATGAATGACATCTGCTAAGTGCTTTGTTAGAGTATTGTAACCACAGATTTGTGTCCCAACTAAGGTTGCAGACACTAGAGTCCTGCAACCACCCTTGCCTCTACCTCGGGTGAGACTTCATTTGCTTTGCAGGTGTTTTTGAAAGGGCCGATAGTTAGGGTTTTGTTGGTGCATTGTTGAAGCGATGAATGCTGGGTCTACTTCTATGCCAACAAATGGTTCCATTGCCGGGACCTGAAACTGCGATTACTGGGAACTGAGGAAAAGAAAGAAAGCTTTGTGCGTAGATTTGTTGCTTTAGTGCGCAATATTCTACTTGACTACAAAGCTCTGTGCTAAGAAAGGAGGCAGATTTGAAGAAAAGAGGTAAGATCAATGAATTTTTTTGATTAAAGAGGTAAAATCTAAAATATTTGTGCTTTGATAAAGGTAAGATAAGTGGAAATTTTTGTTTTGAAAGTATGGATCTAGGTATGTTTGATAAATTTTGTCCTAGTCTAAAAACTAGGACACAGTTAGAAGAAAGAAGATTTGTATGAATAGATCTGATAGAAATAATGAAAGATATGTTATTCCTATGCATAGAAAGAATGTTTGGACTAAAAAATGGATGCAGTACCCTAGGAAGAATTTTCTGTAGGTTAGCTACCACGATCCTAGTGCGCAATGCAAGAAAGGTTGGGGATCAATTAAGAGAAAGAGAGGATTAACTCTTTGTTACAGTTGCAGAAGACCGGGCGATCTTGCTAAGGATTGCCCTGATAGAAGACCTAGTTGTATTTGTTGTAAATCTATGGACCATGACATTCTGGATTTCCCTAGAATGATTTCTAAGGTTGAAAGAATGAATATGAGACAAGAAAACCCTGAGAAAGGCCAAGAAACTAAGACCATGGCAGAACCCCAGAAAGAATCAGAGACTGTATTGTCAGAAATAAAAGAAACCCTGAATGATCATAGAAACATCAATCTATCAGAGATCTTCAAATATAAAGAGTGCATTGAAACAAGAATAGGAGACTTCAACATAGACTGTGTTCTGGACGAGGAAACACAGGTGAATATTATGACAGAAAGAACTTGGAAAATTTTAGGAAATCCTGCTATGATTCGTTCATTGGGAGGAATAGGATTATTTAGAGGAAATCTGATAACCCTATGTGGAAGACTTACCTAGACATCTATGAGTGCTCATGGCACTTCGACAGAAGAATAATTTGAGGTTGTTAAATTTATTGAGAACAACGCCCCATTTTCTATGTTGCTACGAAAAACCTGGATTGAGAAAGATCAGATCCGAAGAAAACAAGAAGAGGAAGCTCTAAAACAAAAAAAGAAAGAACTAAGAGACTTCATGGCTAAGAGAATAACACACTTACTGGAAGAACAAGAAAACCAGTTGAAGCTACTGAGGACCAAAATTCTAGATGTCGAAGTTGAAAGAACACAAGCAGACTTGAAACACCTGTCTATAAAAGAGAGTAAAGAACCTACCCCAGATAGACAAGAAGTATTGACCTTGGACCTTACGAAAGAACATCAACAACACGAAGTTACTATGCCAAGAAGAGATAAGAATCAGAATGGGAAGAGGAACCCAGTAACGCAGATCACAGGGAAGAGGGCTAGAAAGCTTAGCAAGAAGAAAGCAAAGTTAGAGAAATTACATGAAGTTCCAGAGAAGACTTCGTAGAAGGAAGGTCTCTAGAATTCAAAATTGGCCGAAATATCAAAGAAACTCAAATTGGCACTTCACCATGGTGGAGCGATATGACCGTTGGAGGCATTATAACCGTTAGATTGATGTTCCCGAACGGTTAGAACAACAATTATGATCAGAAAGCTCGCCATCAGACCGTTGGGACCACGTTGTAACAGACATAACTGCATTGATGAAGGCTTCTTTTCCGTTAGAAGGATCTGTTACATCATTGTCTACTTATCCTGTCAACTGTTGCACCGAGCACACTTTCGCGAATTGTATCCGAGCCCACAAGAGAATTATTTTGTTGTCCTTATTGAGACCTTGCCATCCATTCTATTGCATTGAGAAATTATTCATCAGATTAAGATATCCGATCTCGAGCATGCATGTCGGACGAGCTCAGCACCGTGGAAAAGTCAGTAAAGGAAATTTTAATCGATCTAATGGCAGAGAGAGTGATGTCCATAGGAGTTCAAGCTTCATCGACACAAGGAGTGCAAGCCTCCCTGTCGACTACTCGCGGATCTGGACCATCCCGAGTTGCAGATGAGAAGAGAACCAAGCATCAAGATGAATTGGCAAATGCGAAGCTAATCCCTTCCATCCTACCCGATTACATGCCGCCTCTAGTCAGCGCGGTGAATCATGACAGTGTACCCAGGGACTTCGACTACACCTTGGTTACTATGTACTTGCCGAAGGGGATACGCACAGGCAAGCCTCAACCAGATAAGATCATGACACTAAATATCAACTACTTTAACCTAGGGGATCAAAAGAACTTCAACATGCTTGATCCTCACAAGTATTTGACTAGGATGAAGGGGAAGAAGTCAAGGATAATCCCCCAACCATGGACTATGGACCTTGCGTAGTCCACCATCCTAAATGTAATGAAAATACCCCATTTTGGAAGGCACCATGAGGTTAAGGCCTGCGTTAAGATCCTATTGTCGAGCTTCCATGGTGGTTATTTATGGATAGACAGACGCATCACCATCGATCTGGTGCTGATCCATTGGATCACTATATTAAGCATGCAGGGACGAGACCCACAATACTTCTACCCAGGGAAGGCTGTAGACCGTGCCCTGGCATAGAAGATTAAAGATACATATGGTGATGTAGAGAAGGGGAAGCTAGGGTACAAGGTAGCCTCCATCTAGAATGGCGTAGTGCACCTTGCTTTCTAGTTGATCGTTGGTAAGCTAGTTTGGAAGAACAGACCCATGTAGGTCACATGGTTTGTTATTGACCTCGCAGGGAAATGCATGGAGGGGCTATAGATGAATTGGGAAAAGTACTTAGTGAACCAGTTAGACCAAGATTTTCGTGAAGCTCAGGATCAAGGATATGAGTTTCATTTTAGTTGGTTGTTGATCCTCATCATGTTCATAGCTTGGGAGATGCCAGAAGGTGTGACCTTCCCTGAACTAGATCCATATGAAACCTTAGCCGTGAAGTTAACTTCGCTATGGTATTCAAGCGATATGGGAAAACAATGGAAATCAAATGCGGTGTTCCACACCTACTACCTATAGTTAAAGAGGGATATTGAGGATGTCCCTTGTATAACTCCGAACACCCTGCACAGGTTCAGACCATTTGTGAAGTTCCATGCAGATAGACATTTTATCTACATCATTGCACGCAGAGACGAACACAAAGAAGTACTATAGAGTTATTACAAACTCACATAAAAGGACTTAGAATAAATAACTAAGGAGTGGCCCGCAGAGCTCTTTATCCCTATTGACCCTACAGAACTGTCTGATCCTGCACTAATCGGAAGCCCGAAGATCACTCCTGAAGGGCATGATACACCTAGAACTAGCAGAAGGAAGAAGACAAAAGAAGTCCAACAACTGAGCAGTGCGTCGAAAGAAACTGCTTCAGACTCACCTAGAGGAGGAGGTGGTGATGAAGTAGATAAAGAAGAGAACAATGGATAAGAATATCAATAGAAGCAAGGCGAAGTAACATCGCCACAGAATTCCCCTGAAGACGCAAAGCCATCTCTCAAAAGAACGGTTTCTCCCATGAAACCCACATCGCAGAGAAAGTCAAAAGCTAGTAAGACCAAGATGCAGACTGTGCTCATGCTCGATGAATTCGACTTCATTATCGTAGCTGTATCAGATGCCTCGAAAGATATTTTTGCAGAGAAATGAAGCTAAGCAAGAGACCATGTATGAGAAAATTGAAGCAGAGCTGCGAGGGGTACAACAGGCCCTTCACTTCAATCGTGCAGTGTCCACTACGCCCCCTCCATCAGAAGAAACAGAGTTGGTATATGAGCCTACCCAACTACGTAGACTAGCCGATGCGACTAAAGCCTGCCTTCATTGCGTAGAGGAAGAAATAGAATAGGCCATAGTGGCCCTAAAGCAAGCACAAGAGGAAGTAACAGAGCAACGCAGGGTTGTGCAACAAGAGAAGACTTTCCTCCAAGAAAAGTTTGAAGAGGAAAAGGTGCAAATCCAACATGAGAAAGAACATTTGCTCATGGAGTAGGTTGGAGTAAAAGAAGTAGTTAGTAGAGAACTTCTCTCTGTGACGGGCTTATAGCAAAAGGAGGAATACCTAGTGGAGCATCAAATAGCACATCTTGTTGAAGCTATCCAGCAACTTCAATAGAGAATAGAATATCTGGAGCTACAAACAATACCAAGTACTCCACAGGATGTGCGAGACCAAAGAGAAGCCACTGCCTGGAGCACAGTTGAGAGGATCGAAGAATTAGCTTTGGAATGCCAACAACTTAGAAGTTGAAGTGCATAGACTTATGAGCGACTTATTGAGGACCCTAAATTGAAGACACTAGAGTCACAACTCCAGGAATCAAAGTAGCAAGCAACGACAGTACAAGCGCAGCTAAAGCTCCTGTCAGCAGTTGAAAGAATGAAAAGATCTCAGGAACAATGCACTGCTCAACAATAGGTCCATACCATACAGAGCAAAGTCATGGAAGTGACTCAAAGGCTCCAGCCAATCCAGGATGCAGCTTGCCAACTATTTGAGGAGATTGAAGGATGAGGAGTAGAGCTAGAACAAGTAGTCACTTCAATCGAACAATGCTTAGAGGGACCTATGAACGAGGCAGTTCTTTAGAATTTCATCGAGCAGGAGGCCTTGGCGAAGAAGAAGCTTGAGCTAGGCTCGAGGCTTTTGAATCAGAGCTACCTAGATAAGAGTGAATCGGGATGAGTCACAAGTGAGTGTTGGGGGCCTATTGACCTTTGACCAAGTCTTGGAGATCCTTGGTCAGGTTTGAACTATTTTGGGACTTCAATGGGCTGTCGAAGGTGGAGCACAAGTCGAAGCAGAGATTGCGGGATCTCGACCCCTTTTAGGGTGTTTTTGGGTTTTGGGCTTATGTAACGGGTATGGGGATGTCGGCCCATGGGTTTACCCATGTTTAGGCCCATTTTGTAATGTTTAAATAGATGTCTAGGCGATGTAAGAGGAGACAATATAGGCATCTGTGTGATGTTGTGCTAAGTGCAAGTGATATTTGTACATGATTTTTGCAGTGAAACTTGCAAGGCTAAGTGCAAGTGACTGTAAGAGATTGTGAAAAGGCTTTGTGCTGTAACCTAGCTCGAGGAAGGAGGATCTGTCGAGGTGTGCGTAGATCTCTTGTCCTATGCAGAGTAGGATCTTATGGCTCTATGCATGTAGATGATTGACAAAAGATAATAAAGAAGACGAAGAGTTGGTAGACATAGCCCCAAGTTGGGGGTGAACCACGTATATCCTGTGTTGTGTTTGCTTTGTGCATTATGGTTGTTTTATGGTTCATATGATTAATTCTTAGTACAATGATGTATGTTTAGATGAATATAATAGCTTAGTGCCTAATGATGTGAATAAGATGTTAGATCTGATCTATGTTGATGTGCTTAATGCTTGACTGTGTTGAATCTTGTTGAATACTGCGTTGCGTTGTAATTAGAGTTTATCTGTGTTGTAGACAAAGGTTAAGTACTTATGAATGACATCTGCTAAGTGCTTTGTTAGAGTATTTTAATCACAGATCTGTGTCTCAGCTAAGTTTGCAGACACTGGAGTCCTACAACCACCCCTGCCTCTACCTCAGGTGAGACTTCATCTGCTTTGCAGGAATTGCCGAAAGGGTCAGTATTTAGGGTTTTGTTGGTGCGTTGTTGAAGCAGAACCATGGGTTTGCCCCTGTGCCAACAAGAATTCATGAACAATAACATGCAACTACTATTATCGTTAACTCCAAGGATGATGCAGGCATTTGAAAAGGCATGAAGATGTTAAACCACCGTAACAGTTCCATCACCATGAAAAAGAGGCAAATGGTTCTTGAATTTGTGAGGTAAAGGATTAACCGGGTGAGTTAACTTCAAGGGAGTGGGAACAAACCATGGAGAATTGTTTAGGTCTTCCTTAAATTCAAATATTCCATACTTGTGAATTACCTTCCCAGGATTAGTAGCTGAAACTATAGGGTTACAACCACCAAACAAGCTTCCAATCAATTGGACATTGAGGTCTAGGAAAGATAAAAGTAAATTTGAAAAATTTAAACAAAACTAGGAACAAACCATTGAACGATCATCCCCAGTATGGTCGCCAAAAATAGTTGACGTCAAGGGACTAGAGAGTCCCCAACACCAACATTTCAACCTCCCGTGGGGCTAGGCGGGAAGATATGATAATATCACCCTAGGCTTAAAGCCCCAGATAAGAAGACACATTGAACTCTAGGCTAAATCTCCTCTAACCTACAGTCCAAGCATGAGTCCTTTCACCTTGTGTTTTACTTTTTAACAATATTTGATTTTTATGCGATTTATAATTTTATTGCTTTTATGTGGGATTTTATACATTTGAAATAACAAAATTTAATTTACTAAAGAAGATGCAAGAATAAAATTAAAAATGAAAAGTCTTTTGTTTTGTATTTATTTCAACAAAAAGTAAC
>ML812502.1:30792-64091 GCA_009831015.1 Picea engelmannii
TTTTATGCGATTTATAATTTTATTGCTTTTATGTGGGATTTTATACATTTGAAATAACAAAATTTAATTTACTAAAGAAGATGCAAGAATAAAATTAAAAATGAAAAGTCTTTTGTTTTGTATTTATTTCAACAAAAAGTAACTAAAGCAAAATTTAACAAAAAGGTTAAGGGAAGTTAATGCTAAAGAGGTTAGTTAAAAAAGGAATTTGTTAAACAATAAATTAATTCATTAATTACCAAAATTATTTATAAACAATGTAATGTTTAGATATTTTATTTTCCTTTAAGTTAAAACATGATAAGTCATAAAATAAACTAAACAAATGGATAAAGAAAGATAACAAAACTTATACAAAAAATAAATAAAATGAGAGGAGCTTATATACAAAATGTTACAATAGTCATAATTCATTATTTTCTTTTGAATTTATTTCCCTTTTTATTTTGAATTTAAGGTATTGGATTAATAAAGATAGAGAAAACTAAGATTTAACATCAAACAAATAAGAAATAAATTTAAAGTGTAAGGATTTTGATCTCAAGTTAAAATTTCTCCTCGTACAATTCATGGAGTTTCGGAATTGCAAATCTCAGCGTAGACTTGGGCCATGTATATGGTCTTTAACCATTCTAGAACAAGGTTACAATAGAAATACCAAGAGAAAAAAGAAAGAAGAAATCTTAGCCAAAATGGGATGGAGCAATGGCGGTGATAACATAAGGCGAGGACCTGCACATCGGAAACTGATTAGCACTAAAATCAAATCAAGCTTAAATACAACAAACTGACAAGAAAGCATTTCACCTTATATAAAACCAACAAAGCTTATCCTCGCTTCGTCCATTCGTTGCTTCGCAAGACCCCCTATTGCCAACAATCTCGTCAATCCTTGTTAAAAGAGAGGATGGATGATAAATTTAAAAGGAAAACCTCACTACTCCAAGCAGACCTCTATCATATTTTTCTCCTAAAAATATCCCCTTTTCTAGCTGTGCGTTGCTTCTTTTATCCTGTTGGGTAGACGGTTTTGGTAGTTTGGGAAATTTTAGTTCAACAAACTGAGGTGTAACTAGTTTAGAACCGACCACAATTTTTTTTAATTTGTTTGAAAAACCTCTACGTGTCAATTTCTTATTTTCATTTTGATGTTATCTTGAATTTTAGTATAAGGTCGATTCTTTCTGTTTAAAACATAATATCTTTGTTTGACTCCACAACTCTAAGGATGACGGAGAAATAAAGTTTAACATCATCAAATTTTATATGGGCTACTATCGTTTTGTTTATTGCACCTCCACAGACTCTTGATAATCAACTCCCGCTGTTAAATGATGCAACAATATCAGAACTCGAAAACATGGTACAATAACAATGCCCAATCTAGTCGTTATTGGTCGAAGATTCATAATGAAAGGCGTGTTACCGCACGGATATTAGAACCTTGAACGATATTATCTCCAACAATCATTACTCAGACACTATCATCCTGTTGATGCTCCACACAAATAGAATCCTGGGAAAAGGAAATTTTGTTCCAACATTTGCATTCAAGGCCTGTGATGGTGCTTTTAATTTTCTGCGATTTTTTAATAAAGTGACTCTTGGAACATCAATATCAATTACTGTGTCTCAGTGGCAAGCACATTTCAAAAACTAGTGTTGAGAGCCTACACTGAAGATTGTGAATAAACTTTTGAATACTCTATTGTAGCTGAAGTTCTCAAACCTTATGATACTCATACTTTTGTCTTTTATTGAAGTCGTCGATACTTTGGGAGAAGCCTTCAGAAATAAGAAGCCTTGTGGCATCCACACCTTCTTGCAAGGAAATATTCATCTTTTCACGCTCCATTGTGTTAAACTTTTGGAGCACATAAGCATTGGGATCCATGCTTCTAGGTGGGTTTCCTATACCAATACATAGCTTAGGAAAGTTCTGATTCCCTTTCAAATGATTGATCACACTTTTTACTCCATTATGTAGTCCATGCCCACCCTTTGCTTGGATCCAAAATATACCACTCGACAGTTCCATCATATCAAACATCAGCAAGATGTGTTGTAAAGGTATTCGATAATACACTGCAAGTGACCCAACAAATTCACCAGTCAAGTTTATATATGTTTGGGGTTTAGCAAGGAGAACTGGTGTATTGCAAATGTAGCCTTTTCCAATTAATGATTTTGATTGAATTGCATTGAGAGAGGTTCCTTTTGCTTTAGAAATAGAATCGATCCACCAAATGTTGAAAGCCAATCTCGAATATTCAGAGAAGAGACTCCTCTCGATGCGGTAAGAATCCATCCTTCAATGAACTGAGAAAACCCATGAATATTTCAGACAGAAATACCGACTGCAAAAAAGGTGTGAACTTGTATGCGCTGTCTGGTAATACCATTGGATTTGGCACCTTAGGCCTACCATTTATAGGAGTCTGCATATTATTTCATCTAGAGTTGCAATCCCATCTTTGTCTAGGATCTGAAACAAGTATCGATTTTCCCGCCTGACGCCATTGCAGTTCTAACAATCCTATAATTCATTATTTTCTTTTGAATTTATTTCCCTTTTTATTTTGAATTTAAGGTATTTGATTAATAAAGATAGATAACACTAAGATTTAACAAAAAACAAATAAGAAATAAATTTAAAGCATAAGGATTTTGATCTCAAGTTAAAATTTCTCCTCATACAATTCATGGAGTTTCGGAATTGCAAATATCTGCGTAGACTTGGGCTAGGTATATGGTCTTTAACCATTCTAGAACAAGGTTACAATAGAAATACCAAGAGAAAAAAGAAAGAAGAAATCTTAGACAAAATGGGATGGAGTGATGGCGGTGATAACACAAGGTGAGGACCTGCACATCGGAAATTGATTAGCGCTGAAATCAAATCAGGCTTAAATAAAATAAACTGACAAGAAAGCATTTCGCCTTATATAAAACCAGCAAAGCTTATCCTTGCTTCGTCCATTGGCTGCTTCGCAAGACCCCCTATTGCCGACAATCCCATCAATCCCTGCTAAAAGAGAGGATGGATGATAAATTTAAAAGGAAAACCTCACTGCTACAAGAAGACCTCTGTCAGAGTTTTCTCCTAAAAATATCCCCTTTTCTGGCTGTGCGTTGCTTCTTTTATCTTGTTGGGTGGACGGTTTTGGTATTTTGTGAAATTTCAGTTCAACGAACTGAGGCGTAACTAGTTTAGAACTGACCACAAATTTTTTAATTTGTTTGAAAAACCTCCACGTGTCAATTTCTTGTTTTCATTTTGAAGCTATCTTGAATTTTAGTATAAGATCGATTCTTTCCGTTTAAAACATAATATCTTTGTTTGACTCCACAACTCTAAGGATGACAGAGAAATAAAGTTTAACATCATCAAATTTTATATGGGCTACTGTCGTTTTGTTTATTGCACCTCCACAGACTCTTGATAATCAACTCTCGTTGTTAAATGATGCAACAATATCAGAACTCAAAAACATGGTACAATAACAATGCCCAATCTAGTCATTATTGGCCGAAGATTCATAATGAAAGGCGTGTTATTGCACGGATATCAGAACCTCAAACAATATTATCTCCAACAATCATTACTCGGACACTATCATCCTGTTGATGCTCCACACAAATAGAATCCTGGGAAAAGGAAATTTTGTTCCAACATCTGCATTCAAGTGATGGTGCTTTTAATTTTCTGCGATTTTTTAATAAGGTGACTCTTGGAACATCAATATCAGTTACTGTGTCTCAGTGGCAAGCACATTTCAAAAACTAGTGTTGAGAGCCTACACTGAAGATTGCGCATAAACTTTTGAATACTCTATTGTAGCTGAAGTTCTCAAACCTTATGATACTTATACTTTTGTCTTTTATTGAAGCCGTCGATACTTTGGGAGAAGCCTTCGGAAATAAGAAGCCTTGTGGCATCCACACCTTCTTGCAAGGAAATATTCATCTTTTCATGCTCCATTGTGTTGAACTGTTGGAGCACATAAGCATTGGGATCCATGATTCCAGGTGGGTTTCCTATACCAATACATAGCCTAGGAAAGTTCTGATTCCCTTTCAAATGATTGATCACACTTTTTACTCCATTATGTAGTCCATGTCCACCCTTTTCTTGGATCTTCAATATACCACTCGACAGTTCCATCATATCAAACATCAACAGGATGTGTTGTAAAGGGATACGATAATACAATGCAAGTGACCCAACAGATTCACCAGTCAATTTTATCTATGTTTGTGGTTTAGCAAGGAGAACTGGTGTATTGCAAATGTAGCCTTTTCCAATTAATGATTTTGATTGAATTTCATTGAGAGAGATTCCTTCTGCTTTAGCAATAGAATCGATCCACCAAATGTTGAAAGCCAATCTCCAATATTCAGAGAAGAGACTCCTCTCGATGCGGTAAGAATCCATCCTTCAATGAATCGAGCAAACCCATGAATATTTCGGACAGAAATACCGACTGCAAAAAAGGTGTGAACTTGTATGCAGTGTCTGGTAATGCCATTGGATTTGGCACCTTAGGCCTAACATTTATAGGAGTCTGCTTATTATTTCACCTGGAGTTGCAATCCCATCTTTGTCTAGGATCTGAAATGAGTATCAATTTTCCCACTTGATGCCATTGCAGGTCTAACAATCCTATCGTTAGTACGATTCATATACTTATTAATGGATGTTGAATATGTTTTCATCACAATGCAATGCCCAAATCAGGAGAAGACTTGTTCATCACAATGACATCCTCGATATCATAGCCACTATAACTCATCACAACCGTTGTTGCATTCTAACCGGTTCCAGGTTTTTCATATTGAACCAGTTCAACTTCCTTTGTAGAAAGAAGAGGTCGTTGAGGATACACTAACATATAGAGTAGAGTGCCCATTTTGCATAACTGATTGTAAGCTATGTTTCCCATTGCTTGCTTCCCCATGGCATACTGATAAGTATTCCTGGGTGATTGGTTGTGGTGTGGGAAAGGAATAAGCCCAGTGCAAACCCCTAGAATAGTGAAAGGCTCAATATCTATATGCGCAGTGGAAGGTGTTGCTTCCCTTTCATAGAGTGCAACCAGTGCATTGTTTTCCTCATTAACATCTATATATTCCACCAAATTCTAAATAATCACTTTACTTCAAAGAGGGTTTAAGTTTCCCTTCGTCGAGTATCCATTAAATGGCAGTGGCATTACGATTTCTTGATGCTAATTCATGACCAAGTCCCTCTTTGATTACGGAAGATATTGTAATTTTGGGCGAGGTTGTAAATACAACAATTCTTCTATGGCATAAGATCATCTTTGTGACCGAACAAATAATGCATAAGATCATATAACCATTTGTAGCTACCATAGCTACCATATAAGGGTCGTGTGCCCTTAAGAATCTTGTGAATTAGAATTTTCTTCATGCGAACATATCCCACATTCTTCATAAACCATTCTCAAGCAAATTAATATATTTAACACTTTTATATTTTGTTTTCAAGCGCACAGAAACGCCAAAACATTATGTGGCTTAGTAATGTTCGACCTTGTTGAGTTAATCCAAACCCAAAAAATTGACCCTTCAAATATGATGTGAAAGTATGGGATGGCCTTCATATGAATCCATAATGGATTCAAAACATAAGGTGGACTAACCCATAAAGTTAATTCCCAGATTATTTTATTAAAGATGATAAAGTATCAAATGAAAGGAATATGGAAAACATAATGATATATTTGGTTTTGGAAAACATGGAATGACATGGATAAAGTTAAAGCCATAATCAAAAGGCAAGCACAAACTTTATTTCATACACAAACTTTAGGTCATAATAAGTGGAATATGAGATAAAATCTTTGAAAAAGGTGAGAATGGTTAGTATATATAGTGACCCAATGGTGGTTGTAAGAAAAGTAATGTCAATGTACCAATGACACATTAAAAAAGTACATGAAGAAAATGACATATATAGTTATGAGTGGAGGATCATAACCGCTTGTTAGGAAATTGTACTGAACATGTTACCACCTTGCATAGTCGACTATCATTGTTAACCATTAACAAATGCTTAGTCTAACTTCCAAATATTCCTACTGGCAAACGATTTGAAGACGTGATCCTTGAAATGTGTGGATGCAACTGAGACAAACTTTATGTCATAATAAGTGGAATATGAGATAAATCTTTGAAAAACGATTTGAAGACGTGATCCTTGAAATGTGTGGACGCAACTGAGACAAACTTTATGTCATAATAAGTGGAATATGAGATAAATCTTTGAAAAAGGTGAGAATGGTTAGGTATATATACAGTGACCCAATGGTGGTTGTAAGAAAAGTAATGCCAATGTACCAATGACACATTAAAAGAGTACATGAAGAAAATGACATATATAGCTATGAGTGGAGGATCATAACCGCTTGTTAGGAAATTGTACTGAACATGTTACCACCTTGCATAGTCGACTATCATTGTTAACCATTAACAAATGCTTAGCCTAACTTCCAAATATTCCTACTGGCGAACGATCTGAAGACACGATCCTTGAAATGTGTGGAAGCAACTTAGCGAGAGTGTGCACAAGCAATTGCGAAATGAGGGGGAGTCTGGCAACACTTTTCCAGCTAAGTATTGTTGACAGAAATATTTGTCAACACATGCCAAGGGTATGTTTCTTGGACACAGTGTTTTGCTGATATGTATGAACGCTTTGGCATAGACACTCACCATTTAGGCTGCTTAACCAAGTTTAAACAATCTGGAACAATGAAAGATTTTGTCACTGCCTTTGAGCACTTGGCTTTCTGCACATAGGTTATGACCAATGCATTCTTCCGGGAATGCTTTATTAGTGGCCTCAAGGATGAAATTCGAGCCCAAGTCCCCATGGCTCGCCCCCTGACTTGGTTTGAAGAAACTAAATGCGCCAAGGAGGCACAACAAGTCATCTTTTCCCAGAACAAGAAACCAACTTTTATTCCCCATCCTAGACCCCCTAATCTTTCCCCTTCGTCCACCCCTCTCAAGGTCCAAAAATTAACACAGGTGGAAATTGTTGAATGCCAACTTAAGGGTCTTTGTTATAATTGTGATGAGAAATACTTTCCTGGGCACAAGTGTAAAGAAAATAAACTTTTTATGATTGTTTCAGAGGATGTTGTTGATGAAGATGTTGAGGTTTCACCTGAGGCAATTCTACCCAAAGAAGATGATCTTACACCGCCCTCTAATCCTCTCGAAGTTGAACCATTGATTTTGTTGAATGCTCTCACTGGTTTTTCTGCTCGCCAAACCCTCAAGTTGATTGGTTACATTAAGCATAGGAAAGTCATCATCCTAGTTGATAAATGCAACACTCGTAATTTCATTCATCTCCACCTTGCCCAAGAAATCAATTCTATATCTGTGTTGCCAACAACTTTTAAATCATGATTTCCAATGGTGGTTCCATGAAATGTGGGGGGCGTTGTGAAAATGTGCGCCTACAAATTGGTTAGTATAACTTGAAATCTCACATGTTTTCTATTGACATGGGTGGTTGTGACATCGTGCTTGGCGATGAATGGTTATGCACTCTGGGCCCCATAACCATGGATTTTAAGGATTTAACCATGCAATTTCAATAGGAAGGACAACAATATAAATTCCAAGGAATTACAATAGGCTCGTCGAAGATCATCGGTTCCCACCACATGGAAAAGTTACTAAAAAAAGGTCATTCTAGCATCATTTCCCAACTCCATTCCATTCAAGTAGTTGAGACACCCTTTGTGCACCCTAACCTTCAATTTATCCTTTCCCAACATCACACTATTTTCCAAACTCCCCAGGGCCTTCCCGCCTCCCATGACGACCATGACCATTCCATTCCTTTAATATCAGACAATATTCCTTCCAATGTTCACCCTTATTGTCATCCCTTTGGTCAAAAAATGAAATTGAGAAAATTGTCCAAGAATTGTTAGAAACGGGAGTTATCCATCCCAGTACCAGCCGTTATTCTTCACCTATAGTCGTGGTCCTCAAAAAGGAAGACACTTGGCACACGTGTCCTGATTTTCGTGCCCTCAAAAAACTTACCATCAAGGACAAATTTCCCATTCCTATCATAGGTGACCTTCTGGATGAACTCAGTGGGGCTCAATACTTTACCAAACTTGACCTATGCTATGGCTACCACCAAATATGTATGAAAGAGGAAGACATTCCCAAGACTTCATTTCACACTCATGAGGGACAATATGAGTTCTTGGTCATGCCCTTTGGTCTCTGTAATGCTCCTTCCTCTTTTCAAAGTCTCATGAATCATGTCTTTCCCCCTTTCCTCTACCACTTTGTGTTAGTTTTCTTTGATGATATTCTCATCTATATTAAAATCTGGCTCGCCCATCTCAACCATGTGGATCAATTTCTCCGTCTCCTCTCCAAGCACAAACTTTTCCTCAAACGGTCTAAAAGTTCTTTTGGCGTCCCTGAAATTGAGTACATGGGTCATATTGTTGGCAAGGATGGTGTAAGGGTGGATCCTAATAAAATTGAAGCTATGCAGAATTGGCCTCACCCTAAAATTGTTAAAATTATACGTGGTTTCCTGGGTTTAATGAGCTAATATCACAAGTTTGTTCAAAATTATGGAAAAATTATGGCTCCCCTAACATCTCTCCTTAAAAAGAATGCTTTCAGTTGGACACTAGCTGAAATGGATCTAGTGTTCCACTTCATGAGAATATCATGAATACAAAACATAATTCCATATTTCTGTAATAAACAATATTTATTCACTATTCATTTTACATATTTACTTGACATCATATGAAATATAATACATGTATATAAATACACTTGGGGAATGATAATACATGTTCTTTCCAAAGGTCATGACTTATCATTTACATTGTAATTCCTATTTACATAATAACAAACCTAAAACATATTATTAAATAATAATAAATGTAATATACTAGGTATATTACCAATAGTTGACCAATCCTTCCAAGCCTTGAAAGAAGTTATGTGCACTACTCTTGTACTAGCCCTCTTTGACTTCACCGAGACCTTTGTTTTGGAATGTGATGCATCAAGGAGAGGAATCAAGGTATTCCTCATGCAATATGGATGACCTTTGGCTTTCACCAGCAAAGAGTTATCGGAGCGACATTTGGGCTAATCGATCTATGAAAAGGAAATTTTGGCCATTTTGGATGTAGTGGATCTATGACACCCTTATCTATTGGGACATTGCTTCCAAATAAAAATGGACCATCCAAGCCTCAAATAATTCCTGAAACAATGAATTTCATCCCCAGAGCAAAAAAATGGGTGACCAAGCTATTTGGATATGATTATGAGATCATTTACAAAAAGGGAAAAGAAAATGTGGTGGCTGATGCTCTTTCCAAGAAATATGAAGAAGAAGGGTCTCTCTTTTCCCTCTCATTCCTTATCGCCAACTGGCTTTCGACTATTCGCCAGGAATGGTTGCAATATCCCAAAATTTCCATCCTAATCCAAAAACTGCAACATGATTCCCAAGTTTCTCCAGGGTACTCCTTGCACAATGAAGAGTTTCACTATAAAGGTTTCATGTATTTAAACAAATAATTGGCCCTTAAATCCACTATGCTTTCTGAGTTTCATGCTCCACCTACAACTTGGCATTCATGTTTTACCAAAAATTATGTATGGGTCAAACGTTCTTTCTTTTGGGACAGTATGAAACAAGACATTCACACCTTTATGGACAAAGGTGATACATGTCAACGCAATAAGGGAAAGACTGACAAAACTCCTAGCACACTCCAACCACTTTCGATTCCACCTATTATTTGGACAAATATTTCTATGGATTTCATTGTTGGATTACCCAAATCAGGAAATAAGTCAGTCATCATGGTGGTAGTGGATCGTCTTTCCAAATATGCTCATTTTTGTGCTCTTCAACACTCGTTCACTGCATCCACAGTGGCTCAAATTTTTATGGATAATATCTTCAAACTCAATATATTGACTCATTATGTTGTTTCTGACCGTGATCCAACTTTTACCAACAATTTCTAGCAAGAATTTTTTAGGCTCCAGGGCACTCAATTGCATCTCAACACAACCTATCATCCCCAGACTAATGGCCAAACTGAAGTGGTCAACTAGTGTTTGGAAACATATTTGAGGTTTTTTGTGTCTGATAGACAACATCAATGGGTTCAGTGGTTACCCCTAGTTGAATGGTGGTACATCACCTCTTACCATATTGCTAATTGCATGACTCCCTTTGAAGAAGTCTATAGACATAAGCCACCAACGGTTCTCCCATACATGTCGGGTGTCTCCAAGGTTTAGGAGGTTGACCACAATCTTATAGTCTGCATGAACATTCTCTACATTCTCAAAGAAAATTTGGTCATGGTTCAGAACCACATGAAGCAATGGGAAGATCATGGTTGTTTTGAACGTCAATTTATTGAAGGGGACTAGGTGTTTCTCCATCTACAATTGTACAAGCAAAATTCACTAAAATACCAATAGTGTCAGAAACTTGCCCCCAAATTTTATGGTCCTTATAATATTCTCAAATGCATGGGGCCAATGGCCTATCAATAGCTATTCCCAGTAACTCCAAAGATACATCATGTTTTTCATGTCTCATGCATGAAAAATAATATATAGAATAATATATTTTCCATGTAATCAATTTTGACATAATTTAGTTAACAAGGCATGCTATTGCACAATTTTTACTTGTCCAAAGCCCAAGACAAGTAAGGGAAATTGGTGTAACAAACAAGATATCTTATCACTATCACCTTAATAGGAAATCCCACTTTTAGTAGTAGAAGAAGGTCTACCCCAAGGAGGGAGTCCTCAATAACCTAAAGGGTTGGGAAGTTAAGGTTATGGTCAAGTTTATTCCCCCTCTCACTGGTTACCAAAGCACAAAGCCTATGTTTGATACACTGAGGCAAATAAGGAGTAATTTGTGTACCTGCCCAGAACAAAGAAAATAGAGCATGTATATTGAAATTTGAAGTAAAAATATGATATTAAAGCCTCAAGAAACAATAGATAGTGAAATTGTGCTAGATGATATGAAATTGTAGAAATGAATAAGTTTACAACAAAAAATGATAATTTGTAACAGCTGCAATGAAAACACTTCATATATGGTTGAAAAGGGAGCAAAAAATCAGCATTTACAATGTAGAATGATTACCAATTGTCACAATAAAGTCCTGATATGTTTAGCTAGCATTTAAATTCAGTTATGCAGAAAATTTGTTGTAGTTAGTATGGATATAACAAATTTTTGTAACAACAAGAAGTAAATTAGAAAATTTAGCTAAGTTAGGGTTAGTAAAGGTTAGTACAAGCTTGAGAGAGTAAAGTTTAAGTGTTTGATCAATCCTTAAACAAGAGAGAAGTGAGAGTTTAGTGCTTTTAGGGCTTATGGAGTCAACTATATCAACACAATAACTTGGAAAAAATAAATGATTATACTTGTCAAAGGACCAAGAGATGAATGCTAGAGGTGTTCGCACTTCAAGGCCTGAAGCATTCAAGTCTTTGAAGAACAATTCCACTATGGCGTAGCACCTTAAGGCCCTAGCGTACCCTCCTCTCCTTGAATTATTGAAATATATTTCATGCAACAAGAACTAAACAAAGCTTCTAAAGTGCTAGCACTTTTAGGGATTTAGAAGCTTGTCTAGACAAACTCTTCTTTAGCAAAACTTAGCAAGTAAAGAGCAAGAAAGAATCACCTTATGTTTCTTACTCCTAGGGTTTCAAGCAAACAATTTCATAATATTAAACATGAATAAGTAAACATACCATAAACATTTATCATGAAATGAAAATTTCATATTTACTTACTTCACTAAGAATAATCAAGCAGAAAAACCCTAGATTGCCAAAATTTCCACCAAGAAATGATCCAAGAAGAATCCAAACAAATCTCCAAGAGAGTGTGCCTTAGTAATTTCAGCCAATAACCCTTGAGGGAGAAAATTTCATTCCTCGACTCAAGTGAGAAATTTTGTGATAAAATGAAATAAATCCAGCCATATTTATATGGGAAATCTTGGTTTGATTTAACCAAAAGTTGTGTCTTTTCACCAAATTGAGCCTACTTCTTAATTTTCTCATTTTAATCAAATAAATTCAACTTTTTACAAAGAATAACCCAAAAAGGGTGACGTCATTCCCTTATAGGGTGATGCAGAGCTATACAAGAAGGTTGTTAGGGTAGAGGAGGGTAGCTCTAGGCCTTCAAAGGCCTCTGGATGTCTCCAACTTCCTGAAATATGCCAAGTGTCCATCCTCCACCTTCAATCCATATCCACAAAACCCCTAGCTCATCAAAGTGACATTATAGGCTAGGTAGGTGACTTCTATCCCTCCAAAGTCCAACGTCCAAGTGTGGGATGATGGGAGCTCTTCACTTAGGCCTGCTAGAGTGCCTCCAAAGGCAATGACCTCCTTCTTCACTATCAAACTAGTGATCACAAGACTACCCCAAACATGGGGTTTTGCATCCATCCTTGGGATCCAAGTCCCTCATGAAGGTCTAAACAAGTCATCTCCTCATGAATACATGTCCATCGGGAAAGGCCCTACATAAAAAAAAAAATATACGCCCTCCAAGGGTCCATAAGTTACAATATCATGCCAAGTAAGCCACATATAATAATAAAACCACCCAAACATGTGCATTAAACCCCATTTTCAAACTAAAAAAAATCTCAAAGACGTTATACAATTTGTCCAATTTAGGTGTGGGAGGGGAGTCAAGGCATCCTATTGGGTCAGTTAGTCCTCAAGTCAAGGTTTTTTTCCAAGAGAAACCCATATAAGTCATGTAAAGAGGATGATCTTGATGGGGCTAAGACTTTTGGGAATGGGGTTCATGACATACAAGGGTTTGCATTATCTCATCTATGGGTGCCTTTGTAGAGGGTGTGCTTCCCTTCGTCTGCGATGCAACATTTTTCCAAGCCCACTCATTGCCATTAATTTATTAAAGTCTAGAACAATTGGGTACTATAATACATGGAAAGAAAAGAGTACCACAACGTCACTTGAATCTAGAGGTACACAAAGTTCCATATGCATGGAAAGAAAGGGACACCACATAAGTGTACACACCTCAACAAGAGGGACATCTATATAAGTGGATTTTATTTTTCAGGTCTTATTCTTTTGAGAGATAATGCTTCATTGTTTCTCAAGACCTCTTGGGTGAGCATCTAGAAGGTTCATGATTGGATTTTATATTTTTCCAACTACTTTCCCCTCTGGTCCTTTAGCTCCTTCTCCCCACGAAATGAGGTACAATCCCTTCTTGCGTTAGTACACCCGAAAATACAAAAAGATGAAGAGATGAAAGGGAAGAAGTATAGAAAGTGGTAAGTATGATGGGAAATGGATGATGGATCTTCAAGGAAAACCCAGTAGCACCCCATCCCCAAGGGTGACCAACTTACTAGGACACAATGACACCCACCAAGGTTAAATAAGGAAAAGAGTATAAATTCTAAGCAAATGTTCTATAATCAAGGAATATTATTTACAACATATTCAAATGCTTCAATTATTAGAGTGACACTTACCACAATACCAGACTCATTACCTCATGGAGCAAGACCTGTTGTCCTCTAGGTCTAGGATGGAGTGATGGATGTTTCTTTGCTGCTAGTGACATGTAATGGTGCATCAATGAATGGGAGGGGCCTTGTGGGTCCATGCTAGTCAATCTGGCTCTCAAAAATCCATGTCTGCTACCTGTGGGCCTCGAGACATGATCTCCATAGTTACCCCTAGTGCTAGGGGGTAACATTAGGCTCCTACTCGGGGACATGTGCTCACCGTAGAGTGCATGAGAACCTCAAAATATCTTGTACGACCTGTTCCTACACACTCAAGCAAAATGTTAGAGTACCTAGGGTGGTGCTATCACCCCTTGTTCTTATAAAAATGATCAAAATTAAAATATAAAAGCTGAAAAGAAAATTATATTCTAGAATGTCAATGAAAGCATATAAGAATAACATAGAAATGGTGCAATATACAAATGAAGAAACATGTAAATAATATGTATGCGTGCTAATATAATTTAAATGAAAACTATACTATGATGATATGCAATATGTAAGGTATATACAATGAAATGCAAGATGCAAATGCCTACCTACCTACCTACTCTAAGCTTGAGAAGAGGTCAAGTCTGCCCCCCATGATGGGGTATGAAGAGGATGCCACTCACTGGTAATGGACGTATCCTCCCTTGCATCATGTTCAAGTAGTAAGAGTTATTGAAATACTTTCCTCTAACTTGAAATAGTCCAAGCTAGAATTTTGCAGAACCCTTATGATTATTGGGCTGACCCATTTTTGTATCCCACTCTAGAACTAAATCTCCCTGCTTGTAATCCCCTCCTTTGGAGTCAAATGTTTCTTTTATCAACTTGGTGTATTATTTTGATGGAGGGGGGTGGGATTCCATGGTAAGTACTTCCTCTTGGCTTAGTCTGATAAGTATATTATCATCTCCTTTCTTTAGTACTTTGAAAAAACCAACTTCATTGTCCTTATATTTGTCTATCAATTGATGATATTATTCTTTCTTTGGACATTGTATAGAATCAAAGTCTTCTTCCTCAATGAAGGGTAAGTCACTTGGATAAAATTGTGGTAGAGACTCTTTGATGGCTTCATGTACTTTGTTGGTTATGGTATCAATGTCGACTTCTTCAACATGTATCTTGGCCATGGGCATGTTGGGAAAGCGAGCCAAAGTTCCACCCTTCAAAGGCACATTGATATTGGTCAAATCAATTTCTAGAGTGCCACCCACCATTACAACAAAATTCCTAGACAAAAGCATCCCCCATACGTCAGGGACATCTACCACTACAATGTCCATCGAGATCACCCTCTCGGGGTATCAGTCAAGGAGAGCCTTCACATTCTCCATCATGCCATGAGTAGGGATGGCTCTTGATTCAAACCCAGATGAATTCCTATAGGGTCGTCTGGGTTTCAAACCTAGTTGGTCCATCGCCTTTAAGGGCATCATATTATCATCCATGCCTAAATCAAGCATGCAGTTATTTAAGAATTTACCATTCACCTGTAGTGAAACAAATAACAGTGTATGACCATCATATTGTACCATGAAATGGTATTCTTATAGAATTATGGGGGGGATCTACTGGTTCATCCTATACCTTGAAGAACCTTTCAAACCTATTCTTCATGGAGGGGATTTTAATAATTTCTCTCAAAGGAACAGTCACACTCATCTTTTCCAAAGCACTCTCTAAGTCAAATTTCAAGTCTATACTGTTGGATTTCGGCAAAGTAGGATTGGGGAGAAGTTTACTCATTGGTGGAAGTTGTTGTTGAGAAGGTTTGGGGTCAGTAGGAGGATATTTAGGGGATTTGTTTTGTCTTGTATGTACTTGTAACTCTTTCCTTTTTAGCTTCTCCCTAGACTCACTATCTAGGTTATTTATAACTTCCATCCTAGCCCTTCTCGCTGCCTCTTTCACACCTTCCTTATATTCCTCGAGTGTGATATTGAGGCACAGTTGTGGTTCTTCAATAAATGTATGAATCATGATGTTAACTTGGTCAAGATGCTCATTATTCATCATACACTCGTGCTCCGAATATGCATCCTTACACTGAAAAAACCAAGGTGTTTCATACACAACATTCGAGGGGGTGAGAGTATCAAGAACCTTTCGCTCATTTCGGGGCTTGTACATTTGACTGAGCTTCTAAGGTTTTCCCCTATGAGGTGGCCTAGGATATTGTTGTTGTGCTCTCTCTAAATTGGAAATCCTATTCATCATCGAGGCCTGAATTTTAACCATGCCTTCTACAGTTTCTTGTATTTTTTCAAAGGTAACACTGATGTCTTGGGTATTCTCAGAACTTTGGATTACTTTTTCTTGTATTTTTTCAAAGGAAACACTGATTTCTTGGGTATTCTCAGCACTGTGGATTACTTTAGGTTTAATTTCAACCTTGGCTCTTGGGGTGTAGAAAGGTTTGACCTTGGCTGAAGAGAGATTGGCCTCGATTCTTAAGGACATTTCTTGGGCTTCTTGAATGGTCCTTGGACCCTTGTCCTTGAGCATGAAACCGATTTATCTCGAAAATTACTTAGCATAAATGAAGAGAAGGTGATCTCGCCTATGGTGATGAATCTTATTTATTTGTTGGAGAAACCTTTCAAACTTGGAATTAAATTCCCTGATAGTCTCATTCTCTAATTTCTTCATGTCATTCAGTTGTTCTAGTAGCATGTTAGGATCTTCCTTAACACTCCATATTTTGAGAAAGACTTCTTCTAGTTGGTCCATGGTATTGATGCTACCATTAGGGAGACTATCATACCATATTATAGAAACATCTTGAAGACTGACAAAGAATATTTTCATGACTAGGTCTCGTCATCATCACTCACAGGATTGAGTTGAAAGAAAGCTCAGAAATTAATCATATGGTCATCTCCACTAGTCAATCATTGCCGATGAATCTAGGAAACCACATTTTGTGCTTTGCAGGCATCTTCCAGGGGTATCTTGGGATGGTCGACATATCCAATGGCTCAAAGAGCTTAGATGCCCATTGCTTTTGACCATAGTTCTAGGTCTGAGTCAGGGTTTAGGCTTGATTATGAGCCATTATATTCAAACAAAGGTTTCCACCAAACAATGATTTTACCATGGGATAATTAAGTGGAAGCCTTCTCTTGTAAGTCTTGGGAGGGTTGGTGTACCTCCCTGAGATTTGTGGATTCACCACATAAACCCTTAAGGATTACCAAAGGAAAGAGGGAATCACCCTTAGTGGAGTTGCCAGGTAATCTTTGTAGGATAAGGGCTTTGAGAAAATCTCACCAAATATTTTTCGTTGAGGAAAATTGACTCGATTCTCCTTGGAAACAACGCCAAAAATATTATCGCACAATTTTTACTTTTCCAAATCCCAAGACAAGTGAGGGAAATCGACGTAAAAAATAGGATATCCTATCACTGTCACCTCAATACAAAATCCCCACTTTTAGGAGTAGAAGAAGGTCTACCCCAAGGGAGGCGTCCCCGGTAACCTAAAGGGATGGGAAGATAAGGTTATGGTCAAGTTTATCCCCCCTATCACTAGTTACCAAAGTCACAAAGTCTACGTTTGAGAAATTGAGGCAAAGAAGGAGTAAATTGTGTACATGCCCGGAAAAAAGACATCAGAGCATGTATATAGAAATTCCAAGTAGAAATATGATATTAAATCCTCAAGAAACAATATACAAAGTGAAATTGTGCTAGTTGATATGAAATTGAAGCGATGAATAAGTTTACAAAAACAAATGATAATTTGTAACATCTACAATGAAAACACGTCAGAAATGCTTGAAAAGACGACAAAAAATCAACATTCGCGATGTAGAATGATTATCGATTTTCACAATCAAGTCTTGATATGTTTAGCTAGCGTTTAAAGTCAATTATGCAGAAAATTTTTTGTAGTTAGTATGACAGTAACAAATTTTTGTAACAACAACAATTAAATTAGAAAATTTAGCTAATCTAGGGTTAGTAAAGGTTAGTACAAGCTTGAGAGAGTAAATTTTAAGTGTTTTATCAATCCTTCAACAAGAGAGAAGAGAGAGATTAGTTCCTTTAGGGATTATGGATTCAATTATATCAGCACAATAACTTGGAGAAAATAAATGATTATACTTGTCAAAGGACCAAGAGATGAATGTCAGAGGTGTTGGCACTTTAAGGCCTCAAGCATTCAAGTCTTTGAAGAAGAATTCCACTAGGTATTAGCACCTTAAGTCCCTAGTGTAACCTCCACTCTTTGAACTATTGAAATATATTTAATACAACAAGAACTAAACAAAGCTTCTAAAGTGATAGCGCTTTTAGGGCTTTAGAAGCTTGTCTAGACAAGATCTCCTTTAGCAAAACTTAGCAAATAAAGAGAAAGAAAGAATCACCTTATGTTTCTTAATCCTAGGGTTTCAAGCAAGAAATTTCATAATTTTACACATGAACAAGTAAACATACCATAAACATTTATCATGAAATGAAAAATGCAGATTTACTTACGTCACCAAGAATACTCAAGCACAAAAACCCTAGATTGCCAAAATTTCCACCAAGAAATGATCCAAGAAGCATCCAAACAAATCCCCAAGAGAGTGTGCCTTAGTAATTTCAGCCAATAACCCTTAAAGAGGGTGCAAATTTCAGTCCTCTACTCAAGTGAGGAGTTTTATGATAAAATTAAATAAAGCCAGCCATACTTATATGGGAAATCCTCACTTGATTTAACCAAAAGTTGTGTATTTTCACCAAGCTGATCCTACTTCTTAATTTGCTCATTTTAATCAAATAAAATGAAATTTTTACAAAGAATAACCCTAAAAGTGTGACTTCATTCCCTTCTAGGGTGACACAAAGCTCTACATGAAGTTCGTTGGGGTAGAGGAGGGTAGCTCTAGGCCTTCAAAGGCCCTTAGATCTCTCCAACTCCCAGAAAATATGTCAAGTGTCCATCCTTCACCTTCAATCTATCTCCACAAAAACCCTATCTCATCAAAGTGACATAATAGTCTAGGTAGGTGAATTCTAGCCCTCCAAAGGCCAACGCCCAAGTGTGGGATGGTGTGAGCTCTTCACCTAGGCCTGCCAGAGTGCCTCCAAAGGCAACAACCTCCTTCTTCACTGTGCAACTAGTGATCACAAGCCTGCACCATAAGTGGGGTTCTGCATCCATCCTTGGCCTCCAAAGCCTTCATGAAGGTTCGAACAAGTCATCTCCTCATGAATACCTATCCATTGTGCAAGGCCCTACACAAAACAAACATATACGCCCCCCAAGGGTAAGTAAGCCACATCTAATAATCAAACCACCCAAACATGTGCATCAAACCCCTTTTTCAAACTAAACAAATGCTCAAAGATGTTATACAATTTTTCAAATTTAGGTATGGGAGGGGTGTCAAGGAATCCTATTTGGCTAGTTAGTCCTCAGGTCAAGGGTGTTTTCCAAGAGAAACCCATCGAATTCATGTAAAGAGTATGAGGTGAATGGGGGTAATAATTTTGGGAATGGGGTTCATGACATACAAGGATTTTTATTGTCTCATCTATGGGTGCCTTTGTAGAGGGTGTGTTGTCCTTCGTCTGTGATGCAACATTTTTCCAAGCCCACTCATTATCATTAATTTATTAAAGTCCAAAAAAATTGTGTACTATAAGACATGGAAAGAAAAGAGTATGACAATGTCACTTGAAGCTAGAGGTACACAGAGTTCCATATGCATGGAAAGAAAGAGACACTGCATAAGTGTACACACCTCAACAAATGGGACATCTATATAATGTGGATTTTCTTTTGCAAGTCTTATTCTTTTGAGAGATAATGCTTCATTGTTTCTCAAGACCTATTGGGTGAGCATATAGAATGTTCATGATTGGATTTTATCTTTTTCCATCTACTTTCCCCTCTACACCTTTATCCCCTTCTCCCCATGAAGTGAGGTACAATCCCTTCTTGGTTCAGTACACCCGAAAATCCCAAAATATGAAGAGACGAAAGGGAAGAAGTATGGAAAGTGGAAATTATTATAGGAAATAGATGATGGCTCTTAAAGGAACCCCCAATAGCACCCCATCCCCAAGGGCGACCAAATTACTAGGAAAAAATGACACCCACCAAGTTTAAATAAGGAAAAGAGTATAAATTCTAAGCAAACGTTCTGTAATCAAGAAAGATTATTTGCAACTTATTCAAATGATTCAATCATTAGAGTGACACTTACCACAATACTAGACTCATTACTTCATGAAGCAAGACTTGTTTTCCTCTGGGGCCAGGTTGGTGTTATGGATGTTGCTTTGCTACTAGTGACATGTAATGGTGCATCAATGAATAGGAGGCACCTTGCAGAGCCATGATAGTCAATCTAGATCTCAACACTCCATATCTGCTACCTGTGGGCCTCAAGACATGATATCCATAGTTACCCCTAGTGCTAAGGGGTAACAAGGCCTATTTAATAAATGTGAACAAGTCAATGTGAAAACACCTAATAGAAGCTTCTGCTTCTAGAAAGATCTTCCTCTAGAATGTTCTTTAGAAGATAGAATTAGTATAAATAAGAGTAGGAGGCATGAGAAAGTTTTGTCTTGAGATTTATTGTAATATATTTCTTCTCTATTGGAGGTTGTCCTCTCTAAGAGGTAAGTGAACATTTCTTCCTTTCAATAAAGGTATCATTGTTGGTATTTTTGTTCTCAATATTTTATTGTTCCATTTTATTTGTTGAATATTTTTGCTTCTGCATATTAAATTATGTTTGGTACCTTATAGATGCTTTTCGTCAATATCCAAAATATTCTGGATACAATATCTGACGGTTTTGACCAGCGTCATTTTATCTATGTATAGTCTAGTGATGCAAAACTACAACATAGTTTCATACGCTAGTACCAAGAATGGGAAATCTATTAATGATATTTTATATGGGTTGTCCCTGGTTGATGCTCTTGTATATATATGCTTCAGAAGGTCTACTGGAGTCTTGGAAAAAGAAATTTGAGTCCAAATGTGATTAAACAATATGGCTTTAACTACAATACATTCTTCAAGGTTCATCGTTTTATCTATGACAAATATTTTTCGTGCATCAATGTAAGATTTTCCAAGGGGTTGGATATGAATATTTTGTCATACAACGGTGGTATGCTACTATCCATCGATTCTGATAAACAATTGAGGTGGGATCGAATCATGTCTGTGCTTGCAAAAAATGATTGATTTAGAGAAGAGTTTTCAATAGCTTTCAAAACCATGAGACATGTACCAGAGAGGTTAATCAAGATGTTGAATTGGAAGCACACTTTCCATCGAGAGATTCAAAAATTGACTACAGATATTATCTCAAATATATCCAGGAGAAACTAGCTTCCCATTCAGGTGATGACCATCACTGGGTGCATGGAATCCATAGCCTCTTTGTTGTACAACGACAAAACTCGTACAAGACTTTCAATTCTATATGATTAATCAGGTTTCACTATGTTGGGGCTGCAAATAATTGAAGGCTTGGTCGAACATAATGCTATAATAGAAAGAAACATCATAGACCTACTTCCAAAAACTACAGGACTCACTAAATTAAATTGTAACGTGACCTTTTCTCTAATTCAAATACAGATAGTCAAGATTTCTCTGGATCTCGTCACAAAGATCATGGAAACCCTTCCACCTCTAACATGAAAGGATATGAACAATACAACCTTGGAAATAAACAATTTGGTGGATGTTATTCAATGCCTAGAGCATCCACGCATGGTTTGCAAACTCTGCCCATCTACATGTGACACAGGAGCATTGTTATCAAATCAAAACAAAGTGGACATGGAAGCGAAGTCGACACATAAACACATTGAAAGAGCCAAACCGACTCTTAACCAACTTGGTAGCGATGTGGAGATGTTTTTGAATCTCTCGTTAATTAATTAGATGTATGTAAAGTCGGGCCACCATTTTGAACTGATGGATCATTGTAAATCCTTACACGACTATAATATATTACAGGTGTAGGATATTAGCCCGTATTAGTCATTAGGTTGCATTAATTAAGTTGAGTAGGTAATAGTTTGAGTAGAGTGTGATATAACTTAGATAGGAGGAAGAAGAGAGAGGAAGCTCTGGGTACTTAGACAAGTTTTCATTGTAGTTTTGTAAGAGACAAAAGTTGTAATCATGTATTTATTTGTGAAATGAATAGAATAGAGGAAATTCATCCAATTGTACAATGTTGATACTGTTTTAAAGTTTTACTATTGTTATGTGTTTTGTGGATGTATGATGTTCATGGTGAAGGAATGAATTTATGAAGAATTGAATAAGTTTCAAGTGTTTTCTCTTCTGTAAGTTATGCAAGGAGTGCATACCGAACGCAAGGAGTGTGTGTGAGGGAGTCTTTTTTGACTCGAAGCTCAGAAGAGATAGCATGGAACTTTTGTATGCAGAGTGTGCATATTAAGCGCAAGGAGTGCGTATGCGAAGTCTTTGACTTGGAGAAATAACTCGGGTTTTTCTCGTAAGAAAGTGCAGAGGTTAGTTGCAAGGAGTGCACAAGACCATAAATCGACTAAGTGTTGAAGAAATCCTTCAAAAGAAGAATTTGCAGAAGTTGGACAAGACAAAGGGTTAAGATCTATCGAAGAAGACCCAAAGTAAATCTGGATCTTCAGATCTAGAGGGACGCGTGGTGACAGATAGCGAAGTTTGGATAATAATACTTTGGGAAGTTGAGAATTGAAATATCTAAACCTTGAAGGTCCGAAGTAAATTATAACCATCGATTTGAGGAGGACAAATGTCAAAAGATATTTTATTTCGGGAGATATCCATTGTGGAGAAAGCAGGAGTTAAGATTTGAAACTCCCGAAGCCCGAATCACGAAATAAATCACAGTCGTTGATTTAGAAGGGTTAGTTATGATCCGTAGATTGGGAAAGGACAAATATGAACCATCAGGTTTAGAAGCGTCGTTGAGATCTTGAGATCGACGATCACAAAGGATTGTGGGGATGAAAATTACTCGAATGTTAAAAATTTGATAGTGGGCCGCAATTGAAACCACGATATTGCAAAAACGACGCATGGCGATTGGTAGTGAATTGCGGGGAGAAAAGTGGGTTGATCCCAAACCAATTTCGACTGCGCCTGAAATCGTGTGTGGACATAGCCCAAGGTCACATGCGGGAAGGAGTTAACAGAGGAGGAGCTAGCACCTCAGTCGTGATCATTCAGTAGTGAGAAGAAGATATCTTGAGTGTTAGAGAACTTGCATCGAGAGACAGAAAAGGCTTGTGTTTATTTACAAGTGAGACCTTAAGGTATCAGAGAGCTAATTCAGCTTCGAGAATTGAAGATCCTTGATCAGGAGGTCGCACAGCCCCAAGGGGAAAGGGGGGTTTTCACCAAGTGGTATCAAAGCCTGAAAAAGTTTGAATTTGTATTCTGTGTATTAGAAATAGTTGAAATAATGCCGCCAAGGATTTGTGTAGATCCACCTATGGAAAATCGTGTTGTGGGAAGAGAAATGAGAGAGCTTCGTGCAAGGTTGGAAGCGATGGAATAAATGAAAAGAAGAACACCTGTTGTTGAAGACGTCAGTGATGCAGAAAGTGAAGAAGTAGAAGTTGAAGAAGCTACAGGGGAAGATGCGGCTGAAGAACACTTATTGAAAGCTGTTGTGAAGTTGGGAGCTATATCAAAGATGGGCGTCCCAATGTATGAAGGTAATTTGGATGTCAAAGAGCTATTGTACTGGATAAGGTCCATGGACAAGTATTTCGACTATGAAGATGTCGATGAAGGAAGTAAGGTGAGACATGATGTCACCATATTAAAGGGACATGCAACACTGTGGTGGGATGAACTACAGGCAGAGAGGAGGAGAAAAGGTAAACAAAAGATAAAGAATTGGGATAGAATGGTAGCCAAACTGAAGGCTAAATTCATACCTAAGTATTACCAAATAAATCTTTTCATAAAGTTGCAGAACCTGAGACAGAGAGGTATGATAGTGAAAGAGTATACAGAAGAATTCTATAGACTGAATATTAGGACTGGACAAAGAGAGAAGGATGATGAAAAAGTTGTCAGGTATATAAATGGCTTGAGATATGAAATCCAAGATGGGATCAATATGATGATTGCGAGGACAATGGAAGATGCTTATCAGATTGCACTAAAGGAAGAAGAAAAGTTAGCCAGAAACCAGAGTCAGCGAAACAGAAGCATCGGCTCAAATAGAGGTAAGGGAATTATCTATGATAAGGCACCGAAACCCAAGGAAGAGAGTGAGAAATCATATGGTCACTTTGAAAGAGGAGGAATTTCCCAAAGAATATCGTTTGGTGGGAGAAACTCTTTTCCTCGAGGAAGAGGAAGAGGTAGAGGAGGTGGAGTTAAATGTTATGCTTGTGGAAAGACAGGACACATGTCTTGGGAATGCCCCGAGAGGAAGAAAGAAGGAGGAGGAGAATCACACATTTATGAAGCCCAGAAGAATGTGGAAGCAGAACCAATAGAAGGAGGAAAGAACCTTATGATGAGGAAATTTCTTCTAAATCCAGAGAAGGAAATAGAAGGCTCAGCTCAGCGAACAAGATTGTTCAGGACTACTTGTAAAACAAATGAGAAAGTTTGAAAAATGATTATAGACAGTGGGAGCATTGATAATTTAGTATCTACAAAAATGGTGGAGAAGATGGAGCTAGAAACAAATGCATACCCAAGTCCATATAAAGCATCGTGGTTGCAGAAAGGACACCAAGTAATGGTAATTCAACAATGCAAAGTTGAATTTAAAATAAGAGGCTATAAAGATGAGATTTTGTGTGACGTAATTCCCATGGATGTTTGTCATATTTTGTTGGGAAGACCATGGCAATTTGATAGGAATGTCATTCATGATGGGAGAAAAAATACTTACACTCTAGAGAAAAATGGTAGAACTCACATGTCACTGCCAATAGAAGAGAAAAAATAAAAGGAAGAAGCCAACACAAGAATACTTCTCATGAGTGGGAAGGAACTCTAGAAGGAGATTAAGAAAGATCAAGAAATGCAATTTATTGTAGTAAGGAAGCCAAGAGTTATCCTTACCAATAATTCTATGAATGATTTACCTAAATAAATCCAAGAATTGTTAGAGAATTTTGCTGACATAGTAGTGGATGAGTTTCCTCACTCATTACCACCTATTAGGAGTATTAGCGACCATATTGACTTGATTCCAGGAGCCAGTATACCAAATAAAGTAGCGTATAGGCTGACACCTCGAGAGAATGAAGAAGTTAAGAATCAAGTTCAGGATTTGTTGGATAAAGGTTTAGTCAGGGAAAGTCTAAGCCCATGTGCAGTGCCAACTGTATTGAGTCCAAAGAAGGATGGGGGATGGAGAATGTGTACAGATTCCAGAGCCATCAACAAGATAACCATCAGGTATAGATTTCCTTTACCTAGGATGGATGATTTGATGGATTGTTTGAGTGAAGCAAGCTATTTTTCAAAAATAGACTTGAATATTGGATATCATCAATTAAGAATGAGAGAGGGAGATGAATGGAAGACAACATTCAAGACAAATGAAGGTTTGTTTGAATGGCTAGTCATGCCATTTGGATTGACAAATTCTCCAAGCACATTTATGAGGTTGATGAATGAATTATTGAAAGACTTCATAGGTAATTTTTCATTGTATATTTGGATGATATATTAGTTTTCAAAAAAACAGAGGAAGAACATTTAAAGCACTTGACATTAGTGATGAGGAGATTGCAGCAAGAAAAGTTGTTAATAAACTTGAAGAAAAGTTATTTTATGAAGACATAACTCATATATTTTGGTTTTGTGATCTCTTCAAATGAATTGAAGATGGATCCAAAAAAGGTGAGAGCAATCAAAGAATGGCCATCACTAAGGAGCATATTTGAGGTGAGAAGTTTCCATGGGTTAGCAAGTTTTTATAGAAAGTTTATCAAAAATTTTAGTGGTATATGTGCACCCATGATGGATATTGTTAAGAAGAAACACAAGTCTTTTAATTGGACAGGGGAGGCTGAGAAAAGATTCAAAGTGTTGAAAAAGAATATAACAGAACAACCAATTTTGGTTTTACCCGATTTTGGAAAAACATTTCAGGTGAGGTGTGATGCAAGTGGAATAGCCATTGGAGCAGTTTTGAGTCAAGATAATAGGCCAGTTGCTTATTTTAGTGAAAATTTGAATGGCGCTAAGGAGAAATATTCTACATATGACAAGGAGTCTTATGCAGTGATTCAAGCTTTGAAGAAATGGAGACATTATTTAATTCCAAAAGAGTTTGTCTTGTATAGTGATAATCAAGCTTTACAATTTATTACTAGGCAAGAGAAGTTGAATCAGAGGCATGCTAAGTGGGTAGAATTTATGCAAATTTTTACTTTTGTCATTAAACATATTTATGGAAGTGATAATAAAGTTGCAGATGCTTTGAGCAGGAGAAGTTTGGTTGTACAAGAATTCCAAGTGAAGACCTTAGGGTTTGAGCACCTTAAGGAAATGTATCAGGAAGATCCATATTTTAAGGAGGCTTATGAAGCATATGAAAATCCTTTGTTGAGGGATAACAACCCATGGGAAAAATATTTGATCTAGGATGGATTGTTATTTAAAGGAAGCCAATTGTGTATACCAATATGCTCAATGATAGATAATTTGTTGAAAGCAAAACATAGTGGAGGTCTAGCCGGACATTTTGGTCATGACAAAACATTTGTACAACTAAGTAGTTTGTATTATTGGTAAGGTATGAGGGAATGTGTGAAGAAATTTGTATATCGATGTAAGATTTGTCAACATGCAAAAGGAAAAAGACAAAATACTGGTTTGTATCAACCATTGCCTATTCCAGAAAGGCCTTGGGAAGCAATTAGTATGGATTTTGTATTGGGATTACCTAGAACCCAGAAGGGAAGTGATTCCATATTCATTGTGGTCGATAGATTCTCTAAGATGGCATATTTCATACCATGCCAGAAGACAAATGATTCTACACACATAGCCAATGTGTTTCTCAGAGAAATTGTGCCAGAAGTATAGTTTCAGACAGGGACACTAAGTTTGTAGGACACTTTTGGAGGACTCTATGGAAGAGGCTGGGAACTAATTTATCTTTTAGTTCAACATATCACCCTCAGACAGACGAACAGACTGAAGTGGTGAACATGAGTCTGGTAAATTTGTTAAGAAGTTTATTCATTGAACAAGGTCATCAGTGGGATCAGATTCTGGCATAGGCAGAATTTGTATTTAACAATTCAGTTAATAGAAGCACTGGAAAATTTCCATTTGAGATAGTATATGGAAGACAACCAAGAGGGATTTCATAATTGAGAGAGTTGAAACAAGATGAATTCAGGAGCGTTGGAGCAGAATATTTTTCTACAGAAATGCAAAGACTTCATGATCAAGTTAGGAGGCAGATACATGATAGTAATCAAAAGTATAAGGACAAAGTTGATCAGAAAAGAAGGGAAGTTCAATTTGAAGTGGGAGATGAAGTTTTACCTCATTTGAGGAAGGAGAGGTTTCCAAGAGGAACATATAATAAGTTGAATATGAAGAAGATAGGACCATGCAGATCCTTAGGAAATTTGCAGCAAATGCTTATGACATAGAGTTGTCGAAAAATGTTGGAATATCACCGATATTCAACATTGCATATTTGTATCCTTATAACAGAGATGAGACAGGAGAATTAGATTTTCAGGAAGAGATTCAATGGGGAGAACATATGCCCACAATATAAAAACCTCAGATGGAGAAAATATTAGAACAAAGAGTTAGAAGGAAAACCAGAAGAAAGATGCATCCTGAATATTTGTTAAAGCGGAAGGATCATCCCGTGGAAGATTCAAGTTGGGTAACTGAACCTGATATTTTGAAGCATGGAAAGATAGTGCGAGAGCTCATGGATAGGAGTTCATGAATATTTTGGCCAGAGGAGTATGATGCAGGAGCATCGTTATCAAATCAAAACAAAGCGGACGTGGAAGCGAAGTCGACACATCAACGCATTGAAAGAGACAAACCGACTCTTAACCAGCTTGGTATCGATGTGGATATTTTTTTAATCTCTCGTTAATTAATTAGATGTATGTAAATTCAAGCCATTGTTTTGAACTAAAGGATCATTGTAAATCCTTACACGATTGTAATATATTACAGGTGTAGGATATTGTCCCGTACTAGTCATTAGGTTGCATTAATTAAGATGAGTAGGTAATCGCTTGAGTAGAGTGTGATAGAATTTAGATAGGAGGAAGAAGAGCGAGGAAGCTCGGGGTCCTTAGACAAGTTTTCATTGTAGTTTTTTAAGAGACAGAAGTTGTAATCATGTATTTATTTCTGAAATGAATAGAACAGAGGAAATTCATCCAATTGTACAGTGTTGATATTGTTTTACAATTTTACTGTTGTTATGTGTTTTGTGGATGTATGATGTTCATGGTGAAGGAATGAATTTATGAAGAATTGAATAAGTTTCAAGTGTTTTCTCTTCTGTAAGTTATGCAAGGAATGCACACCGAACATAAGGAGTGCGTGTGAGGGAGTCTTTTTCGACTCGAAGCTCAGAAGAGATAGCATGGAACTTTTGTATGCAGAGTGGGCATATTAAGCGCAAGGAGTGCATATGCGAAGTCTTTGATTTGGAGAAATAACTCGTGTTTTTCTCATAAGAAAGTGCAGAGGTCAGTTGCAAGGAGTGCACAAGACCAAAAATTGACTAAGTGTCGAAGAAATCCTTCAGAAGAAGAATTTGCAGAAGTTGGACAAGATAAAGGATCAAGATCTATCCAATAAGACCCGAAGTAAATCTGGACCGTCAGATCCAGAGGGACATGTGGTGATAGATCACGAACTTCGAATAATAATACTCTGGGAAGTTGAGAATTGAAATATCTGAACCTCAAAGGTCTGAAGTAAATTATAACCGTCGATCTGAGGAGGACAAATGTCAACAGATCTTTTATTTTGGGAGATAGCCATTGTGGAAAAAGAAGGAGTTGAGATTTGAAACTCCTGAAGCCCGAATCATGGAATAAATCACAACCGTTGATTTAGATGGGTTAGTTCTGGTCTGTAGATTGGGAAAGGACAGATCTGAACCACCAGGTTCAAAAGCGTCGTCGATATCTTGAGATCGACAATCAGGAAGGATTGTGGGGATGGAAAGTACTCAGATGTTAAAAATTTGATAGCGGGCTGCAATTGAAACCATGGTATTGCAAAAAATACGTGTGGCGATTGGTAGTGAATTGCGGGGAGAAAAGTGGGTTGATCCCAAACCACTTTCGACCGCGCCTGAAATCGTGTGTGGACATAGCTCGAGGTCACATGCGGGAAGGAGTTAACGGAGGAGGAGCTAGCGCCTGAGTCGTGATCGTTCAGTAGTGAGAAGAATATATCGTGAGTGTTATAGAACTTGCATCGAGAGACATAAAATTCATGTGTTTATTTACAAGCGAGACCATTAAGGTTTCAGAGAGCTAATTCATCTCCGAGAATTGAAGATCCTTGACCGGGAGGTCGCACATCCCCAAGGAGAAAGGGGGTTTTGCACCAACATGTTAAAGAGTCTTGAAAATGGTGGTATAATTATCAATGGTTGCAAATTCTGGCCATCAATACTTTAAATATTTTTGAAAAGGATGGTATAACGATCAACGATGCTAATAGGGGAGCTTTGAGTAATCTCTTATTTGTGTTTTTAATGGTGGGGATAAATAATAATGAATAAACGACGAAGCTCTTCAGTGAGGTAGGAGAAGCCCTACATTTGATTTCATGCAAGAATAGAAATAAATGTCATCTAATGATGAGCACTAGGCTGGGGCACAATCATATGAATTTGATGGTGAGCCTGATCTCTGTACTGGATGACTAGTTAGTGGGTATTGTTGTAGCGAAAATTCTTCGTAATCTATTTGTATATGCAGAGGAAGACTGGGTTGAATTGAGGGAAATACCATAAGCGAAATAAAAGGTAGAAGAGTGTATTCAATTCATAATATTTCATTTGAAAACTAAAGTCTTGCACTACAGTTGGATCGGATTTTTTTTTCATGTAATCGATTAATTTCTTTCTTGTCGTATTTTTGCAATTTGCGGTGCTTGTGATGGAGATGAAAGATGAACATCAAGAAGTAGCCATAGGACTTTTTCCTCATATATTCAATTTTATTGACAAATTGGATTACGACCATGTGCTCGAATTTATAGGTGAACGACCCAATCATTGATTTTGAAACTTCTAGACATTTTATGGAGGCACTGGGCTCTCTCAAGGGAGGTTCCCATCGGGATATTTAGTAAGGACCTTTTGATCACAATTATGAACCTGGAAAAAGCTGCAATATCAAGCAGTCTAAACTAGGAAGTGGAAGTAGTACTAGGGAAGTAATTGAATTAAGGAAGCCTATATAAATTTATCACTCACACTTTGTAATCTCACTAACGTACTTAAAAATCCCATTGAACTGTTTGTGGTCATTTTTTAGAGATTAATAAAAATGATCTTATATTATCTTATCTTGAGATAACTTCATTTCCCTATATCCTCCTCGAGCTTTTCTCATCATTCATATGGAGATTACTACCTTAAACTCAACTTGGAAATTTTGTATAACTTGACACCAGGAGATGTCATACTTTTGGGTGTACATGAAAAATAAAAGGATATTCTCTGCATACAAGAGATTGCCCGTGATATGGTTAATCTACATAGAGCTTCAGTTGATGGATATGGTCTGCTTTCATCAAATAGCAGGCATTTCTCCAACTTGGAGAATCTCGTGTCTTCTTGCACCTTAATGATCTCCACATATAACTTTATTATGCAAGCTTCACATGCTTCCCTCACAATGGAAATACAAGTGTGGCATATTTTCTAGGCTATCCTAGATATTCTCCTTCACACCCTACACCTCTTGGTCTACCTTCCTTTCCCCTTGTGGATCATGATGCTTCTATTACCTCCTCCCTTCTTATGCCCCAACCCCCAGTGTACCTCACACCACCTTGGCACCCCTCATATTATGGTCCAATTTGACACAATTCTATCAAAATTGGACCGATCATCGAACCGGTCAACCCCAAAAATGTGAACCGGATTGGAACCACAAAAAAACCAGATTATAAAACCGATCAATCAAAAAACACAACATATTCAAATTTTGAAATATATATATATATATATATGTGTGTGTGTGTGTGTGTGTGTGTGTGTGTGTGTGTGTGTGTGTGTGCATCCATTTGAATCCAAACCATTATAAAAATATGCAAAGTTTCTCATGTATATAACAAGTAATTGTGCATATAACTAAAATAGCACCTAGTGCAACCCATCTCTGAACCAAAATGCATCATCAAATATGACTCTAAATGGCCTCTAGAGTCCAAAAAACAAATCATGCTACAACAAATAAATACATATCATCAAAATCATTTCCTATGTTAGGATCCTCATCAATAATATCACCCTCTAAGATTTAAAATAAGATAAAAAATATTAACATGCATAATCATTGATTTTACTTGAGCCTATGGGTACATTTTTACTGGGGTTATGAAATATGAGTTCAATAATAAATGCCAACAAAATCAAGGTACATAGAGGGATTGGTGATCTTGTTTAAATGCACGTTTTGTACCCTCATACATGATAGAATCTAGCAAAAATGTTGCAATCCTACCAATCTTAAATCCTAAAAACTATTAAGTCTGTAAATGTGTTGAACCTGCACATAAAAGATATAGCTAGAAAATACTACACACATTTGCAGAGAGAAATTGAGAAAGAAGAAGCAAGATAGAAAGAATGGATGAATTCTCATTAACCGTATTCCACACTCAAAGAGTGAATAATTTACAATATATATAGAATAAATGAGTAACTAATGAGCCATAGTGGTGGTCTAGATTGATCTAGACACACACCAACAGCTGCAAGAGTAAACTGCCACCGAGTTTAGTCTCTCAGGCAGTTACAGAAGTGAACTGCCACCAAGCTGAGTTAACTAGTCAACTAGTCTTCAGTTAACTGACTGAACAAAGAGTAGTAAGTTGGTGATGATCCCAATGTTGCATGGTGGAAAAACCAATGCAACATCTAAACTCAACTCAATTAGTCAAACTAAAGTGTCAACTGAAAGAGAATATTCTCCAGGTGGAATATTCTCCCATAAAATATAGGAGACTGGATAATGACTAATTATGACTAATAAACAAGGAATAACCTTAGGAAAAATAAATCCTAGGTGTGTATGAAGTAACTCCAACAACCCCCTTGAACATCACTATGGTGAAAATAAAGAATGGGTCTCGGCTACGAGGCCATGTTAGGTACCCAAATACAAAAGATACACTGAACTAAATGAGGAAAGAGGGAAAACTGCATGGGAACAAAACCCCCCTCAAATTACAATGCATAAAATAAAAAATGAGAAGGAACAAAAAGCAGTTGCTAAGCAACCATATCCTTCACTCCAAGAAGACCTCGCAATTGTGCAAGTTTGTGCTCTTTGAAGATTTTGTTGAAGATGTAGATGTCTGCACGGATCTGATGAAGTATATGCATCATTGATATTTCCACACATAACCACTTTATCTTCTTGTAATGAATAATATCCAAATAAATTTTGGATGAAATTTTAAAAACCGTGCGGCCGTTTCCGAAAAAACGCAGAAATTTTGTTGATTTTGAAACAATCATAACTTCAATTCCCGGACTCTGTTTCAGAAGATTTTTTTTTTGAAATTGGATATTTTCCTGAGAGGAATTCAAATATCCAATTTGTTTCTGCAAATTGTGCTCAAAAAATATCGGAATGGATTATGATTTGTGCGGCTCTCTTTTTGTCTCCTGAGATGCATGCATGGTGCATGCAACAGTGTCTGCATGTGACTGCTGAGATGCATGCCATATATATTCCACTTGAATTTCATAAAACAAATCTGAAATGGAGTAGACATCATCTTCAATTAATGGAATACAAATTTCTGCAAAAACTTTTGTAGAAGACTCTTCATAATAAGAGACTTGATCTTCTGATGGATTCTCTTCTGGCTCTATCTGTTTGACCTCCTGCATGAAATATTCAAAATATTCTTTATTCCCAAATAGAACCTCCAATTTGGTTCATAATTCATTTGGAGTTAATCCTTGTGATTCTTCATATACTTGATGGAAAAGTTCAGGAGAAACAGACATGCCGATACTTCCTATGGCCATATCTTGTCTATTGAGAAAGTCATTTTTCTCATCGAAAGAATCAGTCTCTACTTCCATTTCCATAGTAATTTGGTACAAGCCTTTGCATCTAAGATGAAGCAAAATGTTTGGCTTCCATTCCAAATAGTTATGAGGCGTGAGAAGTATTTTCGGCGAATAATCCATCTTTTTGTTGTCTTCAATCTTTCGTACCTACAAAAAATGATTTGGTGTAGCTTTTTCTTAGTAGACCATCGGCTCTGATACCATGTAAATGTGTTGAACCTACACAGAAAATATCTAGCTAGAAAATACTACACACATTTGCAGAGAGAAATTGAGAAAGAAGAAGCAAGATAGAAAGAATGGAAGAATTCTCATTAACCGTATTCCACACTCAAAGAGTGAATAATTTACAATATATATAGAATAAATGAGT
>ML812502.1:64141-89503 GCA_009831015.1 Picea engelmannii
AGTGTCAACTGAAAGAGAATATTCTCCAGGTGGAATATTCTCCCCTAAAATATAAGAGACTAGATAATGACTAATTATGAATAATAAACAAGGAATAACCTTAGGAAAAATAAATCCTAGGTGTGTGTGAAGTAACTCCAACAAAGTCTAGTGAATTTTGAATGGGGTCTAAAATTCTACTTTCTCCATATGAAGTCCAATGAGGTTGGAACCACTCTCAAACATCTTGAAACAATTAATGGTAATGTTAAAAATTTAAGTAAAAGGATAGAACATGAAAGATAAAGGAGAATGTCAACTAATATTACTATTAATTACTAGGATGAGTGAAATAGACAGGGGGGACTTATTTAAATAACATTAGTAGGTCCTTAGAGTTAGGTATTTTGCTTGAAAATAACTTAATTTATTGTTTTGTTTTTTTTAATTTAAATTGTGTTGGTCCCTAGCCACACCATACCGTGTCATACCAAACTAGTTGGTTCCATAAGGAACCGACTGGTTCGGTGCGTTAAGTTTGCTTCCATACGAAATCAACCAAAAATGGTCCAAAAACCTGAACTAGACCAGAAAGGCCCTGAAACAGATCAGATCGATCAATTTTGCCAATTCTAGTCCAGTTATAATAGCATTGCTTTGACACTAAGTTTGTAGACTCTTTTACTACTTACCTTTCACAATTGATCTTGCCTCTCTCCCACTTATTGTCCCTCTTGACACTTAAGGATAAGCATGACCTCTCCATGGAAATTTGGGAGGTTGCGTTGGACTCTTACCTCCACATAATTGAGCATCATATGCACATCCTTGTACCTAGAACCTACCCCATGAATTGATGGTACAACATGAAATGTAATTCTTACACAAGCACCTTCACTTGTTCTTCTCATGACTCCCCCACCCATTCCCTCCACTCACAAAGTTTACAAATACCTCCTCCATCTCAAGAAACCCAACTTTCTTGATACAAGGATATGTGAGCTTCTCGAAGCCCTCCATCATTCACATAAATCCTTCTAGTGCACCCTCATTCCTAAGCATGTTTCTCTTCCACCTTACAATGACTATCATTCCCTTTTCTCTCATAGAACCTCTCTATACAATGTACCTAGGAAGATCCTAGTCCACATCTCTTTCCCCCTCTCCCTAGTATTTATTTTCCTTAAGGGACATCTAGAGACAAATCAAGGTTATGACCACAAGCAAGACTATAGAGGAAGGTCCCTAGGTGAAGTTCCTCAAACATGGTATTGACTCTTGTTGATTTTTATATCTGTTAATACCGAAACAACAACCTCGCGAGGATATGAATCTCCCTGCATTTTTATAGAGGTGGTACTCCTCTTTGGCTAAAAGATATGTCTTGAATATCTTGGATTGGGGAGAATGCTAGATAGAAAAATCCAAGTCTTTCTTGTTATATATATATGAAATGGTTCTTTAACAACCTGTTTTGATCTTCAAGTGCATAAAGAAATATTTTAACAACAAAAATACTGAAGGGAGGCTTCAATATCAAAATATATCTTTGCTCAACATCATATATACAGCCTTCTAGATCATATACAAATAGAGAATAGATCCATGTCTTCTCACGAGAAATAGGAGAGAATAGTTTTGATCATCAAAGAATTTTAAAAGAGTATTGCAGTTAAAACAAATTATAATTTGATAAGCATACTTCAAACATATCACACTCAGAAATCCCAAAATCTAAAACATCATTGAAGTCATGCCCCAAAGTAATTCTTTGTGGAGTTTTATTCATGAAATATATTCAACAATACACAAAATATATGACAGTCATATACATGGCTTTGAATACTCCATGATCATATAATAAAATTCTTTTGAATAATACAAGAGAAACACTCAAGAGTCTCAGCCTTGTGCTAAATTTAAATTATCAAGCATAAATCTTTGAGAAATGGTGTAGAAGAAGAAAAGAGTTGAGAAGATGGAGATCTCTTTTTTCATTGACCAAAAGCTTCACTGCATATTTATGTATGTACCTAATTCTTTTGATCCTCTTCTGCTTCCCTTCTCGATAAAAATGAATCCTTTTGATGAAGACCTTTCTTTCCTTTTAAAAATTTACTCTTCTAACTCCTTGAGGAAGTTAGGGTTTTCTCTTCTTGAATTTCCCATACACTTTTCTTCTTGAAATATTCACTTTAGTTAATGACTTGATTAAATCTCATTGATGAATTGACATCATTGATATTCATATATTGAAGTTGACCCCTTTCTATCTTTAATAAATAAATAAAAATAAAAAACTTTTATTTTTCAAAAAAATAATTAATTGTCCTTTTAAAAGGGGGAATGTGTTTTAATTTTCTAGATAGGATAATCAACTTTTCATCCATGGAAACCAATTTATATGTGATATTCATCATATCATATTTCCAATGAGTCCTCCTAGGCACGATTTCATTTCTTGGATATCAAGATATGACCTCGTGAAGTCGAGGTGTCAAGCGGATTTATCGGCATATGATAAAAATATGGCTGACTGTTCTTTTAATTTTTGAGAAAATTATGGAAAATTTCAGCCCTCAAGACATGTCCCGCCATCTTCCTCGTTGAAATATCTTTCCAATGAGGTAATTTTTTGCAATTCCAACTCTCAGATCTCAAATATATGGCCTTTGGAAGATTTAAGGCCCAACGGTTGTTGATCAATCTTCACTGGACAATTTGGGCCCTTGATTTGAATTTTCCTTCTTCCTTTAGAAATTAGACTTGTCTTCAAAATAGTTATCCCACATGCATGAGATTTTATGAGTCTTTTGTGTATATATTAAATAATGTAACATACACTTGGTAAGAATTTAAGGAAGACTATAGAGAACTATAGGTCGACCCCTTGGGAAATTGATTAAATAATTAATATCTTGACCAAAATCATCCTCCACCTCATGCCCAATCAACATGATGAGTCAGCCATCCAAATTTTTCCACATGTATCCAATAATAATGTGCCACATGTTTCCAATGGAGGGTTTCCATGTGTTTCCATTAGTTATATGCCATGTGTCATCTCTCCATAGGTTGCCATGTGTGATAATCTCATTGGATGCCATATGTAACCAATAATATGTTTCCATGTGTCTCCAAAAGTGATTTGTCACGTGTCATGTAATGAGAGGGAAAGGGAGGGTAGTGTAAGGGGATGGGGAGAAATGTAAGTGGCATAGGTGAGGGAGTGATGTAGGGTGAGGTAAGGGGGGTAAAGTGTAGGCATCGGGGACGTGTTTGCATGTTGGGGAGTGACGGAGGTGAGGGGGTAAGGGAAAATGAGTCCGCCAACCCACCATGGAGAAAGAAGGGAGTGTGGAGAGATAAGCATTGTGGTGGGTATGAGGAGTATGGATGGTGTGGAGTGTGGCAAGTGCCTGCGATGGTGAGGAATACTTATGAACTTGCTATCATATGAACCCGTGAAGAATATAAAGTAATCTGAGTATGGAGTGAAGTGGTGTAGAGGTATAAGGAGAAGAGAGAAGAGTGTATCATGGTGGTTGTGGTGAGTTAAACCTCCATGCTATAATCAGATAAAAAAAAAATCATGGATCTTGGGCCCGAAAAATTCAAGAAAATACATGGGTTATGAACCCGAAAATTTAGATGTATTTCCAATAAATTAGCTTTTTTCCACATGGAAGAAGGAACTTTTGTCGTTTAAATGAAAACCTAGATATCTTGAGAATACGAACTTGGATTTTGAATCCAAAAAATGCACGACGAAGTTGAGACTGAGAGCTATGCAATGAACTTGTTATCGTTCAAAAAAAAAATTATAATATCAATTTTTTTATTACTCCATGAGCAGGAAAATATAGATGACCAATTTTTGGTCAACAACTAGCTCCAATTGCGAGATAGTGACCCCCTGTGGGTTGCTAATAACCTTGAAACTGAAAACCAGTTTCCTTCTCTATTGGGCTATGGAGTCATATTCAAAGTAAATTCTTATAATCCTTCCTCTTTCATGGAGTTATCTTCAAATATTATTTCAATAGAGTGATTTCCTTATTGTTCAAAACTTGAACTGAAGAAACAAACTATATACATACAAGATCTTGTTAGAATATAGAAGATTGTGTGCTCGTTTAACCATTGACGATACCCTCGTCACCCAACCATAGGTTGAATCCACCTTTCGAGCACCTTAACCTTGACTGAGAATTACTCCGGAAGAAAACCCTAGGCTAGATAGCCAAACAAGGTGTAGTGCATCTTCCTCCAAGGATAGCACACCAACAATAGCTGATCAGATAGTCCAAACCCTAGCCAAGAGATAGTCCAAGCCAACACTGAAACTTGTTGTTGTAGCAGCTGCACCTGCAGCTCTCTTCCACACGTGCGCACCAAACTGGGAACTGCAGTGCGCACCAGTTGCTCTCTGCAATTCTGAGATGTGTCAAATGAGAACTAGCGCCCTGTATTTATAGTGGTTCTACCAGATTTGTTGGGGCCGACTTCTACTTTTGGATATGTGTCTGTTCAGTATATTATTATTATTTTTGTTCGACTTCTTCTCTTGGAGGCTAAAAACCTAATATAAATTATCTTCTTGAGCCGACAAGACTTCTAAGGTTATTAGCCAACTCATTAGGGTTTTCTCTTGCTTTCCAGAGTCTTCTATTCTCGTCAGGTTTACACGTGGAGGTAAATACCTCCCGCAGCTACCATAATATTAACACTCCCTCCTAGCTAGGGAGGTATTACAGGTAATGGTCTTGAGCACAAAAACATATTGTTAGCGCGAATTCTTGCAAGGGGGTGTTTTCTCTCCAAGATTCGAGCCTGTGGCGTAAATGTAAAGAAATGGGGCTTAAAAAACCTAACAAATGCATTTTTTCCAAGGTCACAGCCATGAGCGCAATGTGAAACACACAGAAAATCCATTTCGGGTTAAAATTGCAAGCAGGCGGGCGGCTCCAGTATTCAACGGAAAGGATCGATAGATGGAGCAGATCGTCGGTCAGCGGATATATGCGGCCAACGGAGTTGTGCTATGTTTAGCACAGGAATCATGCCCGCAATCTCACTGAAATGATCCAGGTCGTCCATCTCAGAGGGACACGTGGTGCACGATTGGGCTCTATCGCCACTTCGCCTATCGTGACTTTGGACAGCAAGGATCAACTCCTTCCCATCCACGAGACGTGAAGCGTCGAAGGCATCTAGGACCCGGGCCCACAATCTCGCCGAAAAAGTTCAGGGTTGTCCGATCAAGGAGGGGTACGTGGTGCGCGATTAGGCTCTATCGCCACTTCGCCTATTGCGACTTTGAAGAACAAGGACCAGCCTCCTCCCAGCCGCGATACGTGAGATGCGAAGGCATCCAGGACCCGGGCCCACAGTATCGGCGAGATGTTCAGGGCCGTCCGATCGAGGAGAGACATGTGGTGTACGATTGGGCTCTATCGCTCCTTCATGCATCGTGACTTTGAAGAACGAGGATCAGCCTCCTCCCAGCCGCGAAACGCGAGATGCGAAGGTGTCCAGGATCCCGGCCCACAGTATTTCCGAATATGATCTGAGCCGTCCAATCGAGGAGGGACACGTGGTGCACGATTGTGCTTTATCGCTCCTTCGCGCATTGTGACTTTGAAGAACGAGGATCAGCCTCCTCCCAGCCGTGAAACGCGAGATGCAAAGGCGTCCAGGATCCGGGCCCACAGTATCGTCGAATATGATTCGGGCCGTCCGATCAAAGAGGGGCACGTGGTGCGTGATTAGGCTCTATTGCCTCTTCACGCATCGCGACTTTGAAGAACGAGGATCAACCTCCTCCCAGCTGTGAAACGTGAGATGCGTAGGCGTCCAGGATCCGGGCCCATAGTATCGTCGAATATGATCTAGGCTGTCCGATCGAGGAGAGACACGTGGTGCACGATTAGGATCTATCGCCTCTTCGCGCATCGCGACTTTGAAGAACGAGGATCAGATCCTTCCCATCCATGAAACACGAAGTGCCGAAAGCGCCTCTAGATGTGGGTCTGCGGTCATAGCACCGGGTCGTATGGAAAAGGGACAAAGCACATGAGGGGCGTGGAGCCAATGCGTTCAAGGAAAGATGATCGTGGCCATCAGTTTTAAAGCCGATCTAACCGTTGATCCTGGAAGGCCATTTCGCGAGATTGGGCACCAGAAAATTTGAAAGCAGGGGAAGTAGAAATCCTCGAAAGAAGAAATGCCTAAGCAGCCTTAAAGAGCAGGCACGTGGTCTTCTCCTGAGGTATCATCTCGGCCACTCCCTGGGGAATCAGTTAATGAAAATCGAGCAGGTAGGTGAAACCTCAACTCGAGTCATAAATGGAAGGTATGGGAAGCCTGCAACAATTAGCCCGTGGTACCCTTATGTGCAGGTCCCCCCCTGTAAGAGCCATGCTGAGTTAAGATGGTGTCTGACGAAGGATTTCCGTCCAAGTTTGACTGAAGGGACACCATGCCTTGGAGGTCTGAGCACGCCTCTGTTGGGCAAATTTTTTTGTGTATATATACTCATTTTTTCTATTTTGGTAGGGATCGATGGTAGAGAGAAGCTCCCGATTGTAAAGTTTTAATAGACACTCTAGTTCTCTGGTTATGTATCGGTATGTGAGATTTCTTGTTTTATGATAGACAACTTTCTTATCCCATCTAATTTTCATCTCACACTGAGGGAGTTCATGATTGACTGATTCACATGAATCATTGCAACTATGTTATGATAAAGGATTTATTGTCGCATTGTTGTATTCTCTAGTTTTCTGCGTTTGAATGTAAGAATCTCTTGCGTTTAGATGTTTTCTCCTGCAATATGTTAGAAACCTGATGTTTACGACAGACCTTTGCATTTCTCTCATACAAGTATTCCTCCTATTCACCCTTACTACAACTCACTGTCTGAAGTTTAACTAAGACCTCACCTAACTGTGTGTGTCCAGCCTAGTTTCGGAGTTAGAACGATATTGTTTTGAGTTTCCCTCCATTTGATCACCCTCTATAAACAAAGCGTGACGTAAACTGATGGGCGTCGGTCTCTTCTCCTGCTGCAATCCAGGAGTGACTTCCAACGCCAACATTTTTGGTGTCGTTGCCAGGGACGAAGTTAAAAATTTTCCCCGGGATTGAACGACATTGAGCCTCTGATTCTGAAGGTGCATCAGGCATCAGAGCCCTTCAAGATTGCTACTGTGCACCTGGCGACTCCATTGTGATGACTCCATTGGAGCGAACCTATTGTTTTATTCGTGGCTTCCAGAGGCAGACACACGCGGTCTCATCCACAGCTGCCTCTAGCTACACTTCAAGTTGAGCCGGAGGTGATTTTCAGAAAAGGAAAGGCTTCTGAAGGAGAAATTTCCACCATCGAACCAGGTATTCTGCCATCTCCTTCTGTAGGAACTCCGTTTTCTTCTCCTCAGCTTCCTAGCAGACCTTTTACCGAAGTTTCCCGTTTCTTGAATTTCGTGAGTGTTCCTGCTGAGTTTTCCCCTCCTGGTCTAGGATTGGAGGGAGAAATCCTTGTCACTCCCCTCTCCCCTAAAGCGATACCTTGGTGTAGACCCCGGACCACAGAATATTTCCCCACTCCCAGCTTTACCACTTCTCCTCTTGTTACTGTTTCTACTTCTACACCAAGAGGAGCATCTGCTGAATCAAGCCCTTTATCCTTCTCCCTAAATCCCCCATTGTTTCCCCTTCCACCTGGAAGCTCTTTCCCAGTATCCCCTTTTCGAACTCCTTCTCCTTCTCCTCCGAGTTCTCCTCCACCTAATATCCCTATGATAGGAGAAAATCCCCCCATGACCAGAATAGAGGCTATAATAGATGCTAGGTATGCTCCTCTGGTGTTACCTCAGCCCCTCAATGCCCTTCTAGTAGACGACTACCTAAAGAAGCTACCCAAGTTTACGGGCAAAGGGGACATAGTTGCAGAAGAGCACCTTGAAGCCTTCTACAGTTTTACAGACGATCATGTTATTATGCATGCATATGTATGGATGAGGATTTTCATCCATAGTCTTGAAGGCGAGGCTAGAAAATGGTTTAGGGCCCTGCCTCCTGGATCTATTGATGGGATTGAGGCTTTGGATGGCGCCTTTTTGAGACAATGAGGAGACAAAAAGGACTTCATGTATTACATGATTGAGTTTGGGTCTTTGAAGAGAAAGGAAGGAGAGTTTGTCTCTGACTTCTCCAAAAGATTTAATAAAATGTACAATAAGATCCCCACCGAGATAAATCCCTCTGAATCCTCTGGAAAGATCACTTATGTCAGTGCTTTTGATCCTGATTTCTGCCTCCTGCTGAGGGAAAGGAGAGCCACCACTATGGCTCACATGCAGGACGCAGCCGTGGAAGTAGAGTCTAACATATTGGTTGTTGACCGACTCAGGAATAAGGCTGACAGAGAAGTATCCAGGAGAAGAACAGAGGCCTCCCCATCCCATTCCTCTCCCCTTCCCCTTCAGACGGATGAGGTAGCTAAAGTACTGAAATCCCTTTCGACTAGGATGGAGAAGTGGGAGTTAGGGGGGAAGCCCACGTATAGAAACCCCCAGAATACTGATAACAGAGGTTTCAGGAGGCCTGGTAACAATATGACACAGACTTTGCCAAAGGAACAAAGAAGCAAAGACAGGGATGATCATAGGATTCAGGACCCTCTCCAGAATAACCTAGTTGCTCATGAGGAAGGGGAGGAGGTGGATGAACTCGACCCTGAGATCCACTGCATCGAGGACACTTCCACTTTTCTTCATTTGACACAATATGCATATGAAGAATTCCTTATCAACACCCAAATCAATGAGTTGACAAAAGGGGAAAATGCCAGCAACACTCCTAACAGATACAATCTCAGGTCAAAAAAGAAAGAAGGGAATTTTGATAGCCAAGATCAACCCCTCATAACGGAAAGGCCTACTAAAGCTGCAACAATCACTACTAAAGAAAAGAAAACTCAGAACGCTTTGCCAACAGCCAAGGAACCTGTCTCTGAGGTAAGGGAAGCTCCTAAGTCTCTCCCCTCCTTTATTTTTGAGCATGAGATTCAGAAGATTAGGATTCCTGTACCCCTATCCGAACTAGTTAAAAATGAAGATTTCAAAAAGTCCCTCTCCAAGCTGCTACAATTTGAGCCCTCCCTGCCTTCCACAGACTCAATAAATATTCAAGATGAAAATCCAGCAGTTGTCATAGGTCCCATGGTAGAAGATAGAGATGATTCATCCCCTCCTTTCTACACATCCCTGAACATACATGATAAAGTGTTGCATAACTGCCTCATGGATTCAGGGGCTTCCCATAACCTTATGCCAAAAATAGTAATGGAAGAATTGGGACTGGAGGTGACAAAGACTTATCATGATTTGTACTCTTTCGATTCAAGGAGGGTGCAATGCCTTGGATTCATCAAAGACTTGGCGGTATCTCTGTTTCAGCTGCCAATGAAGAGTGTGGTCATGGACATTGTAGTGGCCGACGTTCCTCCCAAGTTTGGCATGCTGCTGTCAAGGTCTTGGATTAAAGAGATTGGGGGAACATTACAGATGGATCTCACATATGCTACTATTCCAGTCTTTGGAGGGGAACACAGGAGGTTGTACAGAGAAGCCCAACTAGCCTATATTGTCAATGATGAAGCAAACCCCACCAATCATCCCATCTTTGCACTGGACACTGATTTGGGGTCTAGTTTATTGTAGATCATTGATGCTCCTGAAGCCCCTTTCCAAATCAGAAAGCAACCCTTATTTGATCACGGGACACCTCCTCCAAACACCTCCATTTGGAAAATATTTTTCGACGGAGCTTCTTCTAGCGAAGGCGCTGGCGCTAGAGTGGTTTTCATATCACCTTCTCAAGAGACCATATCCTTGTCATACAAGCTAGAATTTGAAACCACCAACAATGTGGCAAAGTATGAAGCTCTTGTTCTGGGTATGAGGGCTGCAAAAGAAATGGGAATAAGGGAGATGGTAGTGTTCAAAGATGCTGAATTGATAATCCAACAAGTCAAGAATGTTTATCGGGCCAAGCATCCTCGACTTAGAAGTTACAGGAACGAGGTATGGGACCTGATTCATAATTTCTTTTCAACTTTCAACATTTCTTTTGTCCCAAGGGAGGATAATACTTCGACCGATTCCTTAGCTGTCTCAGCTAGTCTATTTAGGATCCCTCTGTAGCCGAAGATCCCATGTGGGGTCGAGATAAGATATAGGCCATCCATCCTGAACAATGTAAAGCATTGGAAGGTATTCGAGGACAATCTTGAAATCAAAAAATTTCTCCAATCTGTTGATGAATTTTCTGCGTTGCACATTGATCAGGATCCTGACCTTGAAGGTGACCCTTACCCTGAGGTGTTTTTAAATGAAATTGCTAATCACCAGATTATTTAGCTACCTAGTAATCACATTCTGAGGGGACTAGTCCCTTTAGAAATATTGTTCGATGGGAATGATGTGGCAGTAAAGGGTAGGATTTCATATGAAGATGCTAACACAGCTGAGTGCAACATTGGCACACAGAAGGAGCCTAAGTTTGTCAAGTTGTTGAGCAGTTTGACCAGAGAACAGAGGGCCGAATATACCGAGTTATTAAGAGAATTTGTTGATGTGTTTGCATGGACCTACGAAGACCTCAAGACATATGACACATATGTCATTGAACACAAGATCCCACTGAAGGAAGAGGCTAGGCCATTTAGGCAGAAGCTAAGACAGATAAATCCCATGTTGTTGCTTGTCATGGAAAAATAAGTGAAGAAGTTGTTAGAGGCCCAAATCATTGTCCCCTTGAGATATTCTGAATGGGTGGCCAATTTGGTCCCGGTAAGAAAGAAAAGTGGTGAAATAACGCTTTGCGTCGACTTCAGGAATCTGAACAGAAGCTCAAGAAAGGACAATTACCCCCTACCTAAGATGGAACACATATTGCAGAGGGTAACTGGTGCATCCAGGATATCCATGATTGATGGATTTTCTGGCTATAATAAGATATCAGTCATGCCTGAGGGCAGGGAAAAGACAACCTTCACTACTCCTTGGGGCACATTCATGTATGCCAAAATGTCGTTTGGACTTATGAATGCAGGAGCAACATTTCAGCAAGCCATGGACATAGCCTTCATCGGGGAGAAAGACCAATTTGTGGTGATCTATCTGGATGACATCACAGTCTTCTCCAGGTCTGATAAAGAGCACTGCTATCACTTAAGGAAATTTTTCTCGAAATGCCGAAGGTTTGGTCTTTCCCTAAATCCCAAGAAATCTTTGTTTTCTATGATGGAGGGAAAGTTGTTAGGCCATATAGTATCAGCAAAAGGAGTGATAATTGATCCTAGTAGAGTGGAGGCAATTCAAACCCTATCACTTCCCAGGTCTAAAAGGGAAGTCCAGGCATTTTTAGGAAAGATTAACTTTCTGAGGAGGTTCGTCTCAAATTTTGCTGAACTGGTGAAACACATCACAACCATGATCAAAAAGGGGAATGAAGTGAAGTGGACCATTGAACCCAGGGAATATTTTGTTCAAATAAAAAGGGCATTGACTGAGGCACCTGTGCTGATCAGTCCTGACTATTCCAAAGACTTCCTAGTTTTTTCTTTTGCTTCTTTTGATACAGTAGCAACGGTCTTATTGCAGAAAAATGGGGAAGGGCGAGAGAAACCCATTGCCTTCTTCAGTAAAGCATTAAGAGATGCATAGATCAGGTATGAGATCATGGATAACCAGGCCTATGCCTTGGTGAAAGCTCTCAAAGCTTTCAGAGTCCATGTCTTGCACTCAAAAGTGACTGCATACGTTCCTTCAGCCTTTGTGAAGGACATCCTTATACAGTCTTACATAGATGGGAGAAGAGGTAAATGGATTGCTAAGATCCTTGAGTTTGACCTGGAAATAAATCCCACCAAGCTAGTTAAGGGGCAGGGTTTAGCCAGGCTGCTGGCTGAATCCAATTGCAAAGCCTTGGGGATTAGCTTCATCAATGCTTGTTCAGAAAATCAGCAAGCTGATTCATCCAACAAAGGTTCTCAGGGTGACTTATCGCTAGCAGAATGCACCTGGTATAGAGATATCTTGTATTTTCTGCAAGAGTTGAAGCCCCCTAATGGAATGGGTAAAAGTAAGGCAAGATCTTTAAAACTCAAGGCGGTCAGATATTTCCTCATTGACCGAGTCTTGTACTGGAGAGATCCTCTAGGGGTGTTGTTGAGGTGTTTGAACCCACAGGAATCCCAGAAGGTTATATTTGAATTCCATAACGGCCTTTGTGGAGGACATTTTTTTTGGAAGACTACAACTCACAAAATTCTCAGAGTTGGGTACTACTGGCCCACCTTATTCACCGATGTCTGCAAAGAAGTCAGAGCTTGCATCAAATGCCAAAGGTTCTCAGGAAAGCAGCAACTTAGATCACTGCCACTGAAGCCTGTAGTAGCTTCAGCACCTTTTCAACAGTGGGGGCTGGACTTCATTTGGGAAATCCATCCTCCCTCAAGTGGCCAACACAGATGGATCCTGACTGCAACAGACTATTTCACGAAGTGGATAGAAGTTGCCCCCACCAGGAGTGCATCACAAAAGTAATTATCAACTTCTTGGAGGATATCGTAGCCAGATTTGGTTGTCCCAGCAGGATTGTCACTAATAATGTTGCTTCATTCAAATCTGAGCCTCTGATTAAGTTCTGTGAGCAGCTCGAGATCTCGCTAATTCACTCCACCCCCTATTATCCTCAAGGAAATGGACTGGCAGAATCCTCCAATAAAATCCTAATCAAGCTCATTAAAAGATTATTGGAAGACAATAAGAGGGCTTGGGATTCAAAGCTCAAATTCTCTCTATGGGCCGATCGAGTGACAATGAAGAAGTCCCAGGGCACCTCGCCTTTTCAGCTGGTTTACGGAACAGAGGCGGTTTTTCCCACTTAGCTCGCCTTACCTGTAGCGAAGTTCTTTCAAGATTATGAAGGAGAGCCGGATCATATGGTCAAAAGGATTCATCAGATAGTGGAAGTACAACAGATCAGGGAATAGGTGATGGACACAGCTCATAGTCGTTAGCAGAAGGTCAAACATGCCTTTGACAGGAAGGTCAGGAAGAAGGAGTTTGAGATCGGGGATTTGGTGCTTAAGTGGGATGCACCTAGACAGGAGAAGGGAAAACACAACAAGTTTGACGCCCTATGGATTGGGCCCTTCAAAATATCTAAGGTTTTCTCAAATAACACGTACAGGTTGCAGGATCTGGAGGGTCAGGAGGTTTTTAATAGCCCAGTAAATGGGCATTTTCTGAAGAAATGTTTTGTTTGAGCCTTAGATGGCTCCTTTGTTTGTAAATATTGTCCTTTTGGTTCTTTGTTTATTTTTATTTTCATTTTTCGGCTTGTAAATGACTCCATAGCCCAATAGCAAGGCACTGAAGCTGCAAAATGAATTCTTAGAGCATCACAGGGATGACTCTATCCCCCATGGAGCCTAATGTTAGCGTGAATTCTTGCAAGGGGGTGTTTTCTCTCCAAGATTCGAGCTCGTGGCGTAAATGCAAAGAAATGGGGCTTAAAAAACCTAACAAATGCATTTTGTCCAAGGTCACATCCATGAGTGTAATGTGCAACACACATAAAATCCATTTCAGGTTAAAATTGCAAGTAGGCGAGCGGCTCCAGTATTCAGCGGTGAGGATCGATCGATGGAGCAGATCATCGGTCGGCGGATATATGCGGCCAACGGAGTTGCGCTATGTTTAGCACAGGAATCAGGCCCACAATCTCACCGAAATGATCCAGGCCGTCCATCCCGGAGGGACACGTGGCGCACGATTGGGCTCTATCGCCACTTCACCTATCTTGACTTTGGAGAGCAAGGATCAGATCCTTCCCATCCACGAGACATGAAGCATCGAAGGCGTCCAGGACCCGGGCCCACAGTCTCGCTGAAAAATTTCAGGGTTGTCTGATCAAGGAGGGGTACGTGGCGTGCGATTAGGCTCTATCGCCACTTCGCCTATCGCGACTTTGAAGAACAAGGACCAACTTCCTCCCAGTCGCGATACGCGAGATGCGAAGGCGTCCAGGACCCGGGCCCACAATATCGCCAATATGTTCAGGATCGTCCGATCGAGGAGAGACATGTGGTGCACGATTGGGCTCTATCGCTCCTTCGCGCATCGTGACTTTGAAGAACAAGGATCAACCTCCTCCCAGCTGCGAAACGCAATATGCGAAGGCGTCCATGATCCCGGCCCACAGTATCGTCGAATATTATCCGGGTCGTCCGATCGAGGAGAGACATGTGGTGCACGATTGTGTTCTATCGCTCCTTCATGCATCGCGACTTTGAAGAATGAGGATTAGCCTCCTCCTAGCCGTGAAACGCGAGATGAGAAAGAGTCCAGGATCTGGGCCCACAATATCGTCGAATATGATCTGGTTCATCCAATCAAAGAGGGGCACGTGGTGCATGATTAGGCTCTATCGCATCTTCGCGCATCGCGACTTTGAAGAACGAGGATCAACCTCCTCCCAGCCGCGAAAAGTGAGATGCGAAGGCATCCAGGATCCGGGCCCACAGTATCGCCGAATATGATCTGGGCCATCCGATCGAGGAGAGACACGTGGTGCACGATTGGGATCTATCGCCTCTTCACGCATCGCGACTTTGAAGAACGAGGATCAGCTTCTTCCCATCCACGAAACATGAAGTGCCAAAAGCGCCTCTGGATCGGGCCCGCGGTCATAGCACTGGGTCATATGGAAAAGGGACAAATCAGATGAGGGGCGTGGAGCCAATGCGTTCAAGGAAATATGATCGTGTCCGTCAGTTTTAAAGCCGATCCAATCGTTAATCCTGGAAGGTCGTTTCGCGAGATTGGGCACCAGGAAATTTGAAAGCAGGGGAAGTAGAAATCCTCGAAAGAAGAAATGCCTAAGCAGCCTTAGAGAGAAGGCACGAGGTCTTCTCCTGAGGTATCATCTTGGCCACTCCTTGGGGAATCAGTTAATGAAAATCGAGCAGGTAGGTGAAACCTCATATCGATCCATAAATGGAAGGTATGGGAAACTTGCAGCAATCAGCCCGTGGTACCCTTATGTGCAGGTCTCCCCTGCAAGATCCATGTTGAGTTAAGATGGCGTCTAATGAAGGATTTCCATCCAAGTTTGACTGAAGGGACACCACTCCTTAGAGGTTAGAGCACGCCTCTGTTGGGCGAATTTTTCTGCATATATATACTCAGTTTTTCTATTTTGATAGGGATCGATGGTGACACGAAGCTCCAGATTGTAAAGTTTTAATAGACACTCTAGTTCTCTGGTTATGTATCGGTATGTGAGATTTCTTGTTTTATGACAGACAACTTTCTTATCCCATCTAATTTTCATCTCACACTAAGGGATTTCATGATTGACTGATTCACATGAATCATTGAAACTATGTTATGATAAAGGATTTATTGTCGCATTGTTGTATTCTCCAGTTTTCTGCGTTTGAATGTAAGAAGCTCTTGCGTTTAGGTGTTTTCTCCTACATTCTGTTAGAAACCTGATGTTTACGACAGACCTTTGCATTTCTCTCATACAAGTCTTCCTCCTATTCACCCTTACTACAACTCACCGTCTGAAGTTTAACTAAGACCTCACCTAATTGTGCGTGTCCAGCCTAGTTTCAGAGTTAGAACGATATTGTTTTGAGTTTCCCTCCATTTGATCACCCTCTATAAACAAATCGTGACATAAACTGATGGGCGTCGGGCTCTGCTCCTGCTGCAATCCAGGAGTGACTTCCAACGCCAACACATACCATTTACCCGGTAGCATCAACATAGTCATTTAGACTATCTCATGACTAGATCATGAGCATCACCATCACTATCAGCTGCATCATCTCTCGAAACCATACTTCATCTGAGTAATTAGATATGATGTTGGATAAGTCACTCATAGAGTGATACAAGAGCCATTCTTATAATCTAGAAGAGTAAATTCTCTGAACCATTTTTTGTCTGGAAAATCTATGTTCATCATTCATCTGGATGATGATTATCTCCAATAAACTGTTGATAGTCTTCAAGGCAATTAGAACAAAGATAGAACACAATTGTATCTATCCATAGTAGTACATAACTACAATCCAGTGGCACACTACCACACCATGTAACACACAAGTACTTGATCAGCAACGTACAGTCAGGAACAGTGGAACATATCCACCACAATAGTCTTCATCTACTATCATACAGTCTTCATAAGAAACATCTGATAACAACCTGCATAGAAACAATGTTATGATATAAACTGAATTATCTGGGCCAATCTTTCACTCACATCTATGAGCTCTGAAAGAATATCTACCTCACGAACATTGAACATATCCACCACAGTAGTCTACATCTACTGTCATATAGTCTTCATAACAAACATCTGATAGCAACATGCACATAAACAATGTTATGATATAAATTGAATTATCTGGGCCAATATTTAACTCACATCTGTGAGCTCTGAAAGAATATCTGCCTCACGAACAGTGGAACATATCCACCACAATAGTCTACATCTACTGTCATATAGTCTTCATAACAAACATCTGATAGCAACCTGCATAGAAACAATGTTATGATATAAACTGAATTATCTGGGCCAATCTTTTACTCACATTTGTGAGCTCTGAAAGAATATCTGCCTCAGAGTAGAATAATGAGATATCTAGACTATTCTTCTCAAGTAAGGAAGAATAATTTTCCTATCTTCTAAACTTGGACCATTCCCCACCCTGGGCCATTCTTCCTACACTAATCAAAGTGCACCTTGGAGAGAATGTATAACCCTAAGGAATGTTGAGCCTGGACCATTCCCCACCCTGGGCCATTCCTCCTACACTAATCAAAGTGCACCCTGGAGAGAATGTATAAACCCTAAGGAATGACTGCCCAGACCATTTCCTCTATTAACCACAAGAGGAAAAGATTGTCCTGCATCAACGTCCAAAACACCATTTCCTCTATTAACCACAAGAGGAAAAGATTGTCCTGCATCAACGTCCAAAACAGACCATTCCTCATGTTAACCACAATGAGAAATCGTTGTCCGGGGAGGTGGGCCAGTCTTCTTGAGTAACCCTCAAGAAGAGAGACTGCCCTAGACCACTCCCCATGTTAAACACAATGGGAAGTTGTTTTCTATGATACATAATCAATTAGACTACTTCCCATGTTATCCACAATGGGAAGTGATTGTCTGTCAGAAGTCTCAATCCACTTTATGAATAGGAAAGCATCTGTCCAACATGGACTATTTTTCAAATTTAAAGATGAATGTCTTCAATAATGTTTTCAGTGCTCCCTCCTAAATTGGAGAGTCATTTCTTCCTTTTTCAATAAGAAGGAAGTTGTTTCCACGAGCTTTAGCTTGAGTACACAAACTCTTTCATCTTGGATAGAAGCTTTACCAAAATGTCTGCATATCTGCTCATCTGTGGAGATATGTATTGGAGAATCATTTTCTCCTTTCTGAACTTCATCATGGATAATGTAATGCTTGATTTCAATTGTACTTTAGTTTGGAACACTGTGAAGGCTTCATGTAGATATGAACAATAGAGTATATCATAGTTGGAAAACTGGAACATATCTATGTGGCACTTCTTTTGTCATCATGAGATCTGATCTACTGAGTAGTCATCTTGATGTTATAGGAAATATTCACCATGCTTCTACTGTGCACTGGAGGTTCTCCACCAAGTTATCTTCTTCTTATCTGCATACATGATTCTCTTTCTGGTATGCCTCAAAGTCTTGATATTTCTCTTCATACTCTCTATTCAATTTCTCTGGAGAACATTCTTTGCATTCATTTGATGTAGAATTCTGACTCATGGATGTTGTAGATGATATAATGACTTATGTAGAGATAAGTCTGGTTTACTGGAACAAGTAATCATCATAGTATTCTCCCTCCATATGGGAGAGCCTCTAGTTTTTGGATCTTGTAATGCTTTTATTCATGAGTCTTTTATACACTGTTCTTCATCACGACTTCCAGTTCTTCTGCTTGATTGCTTTTATTGAGTTCATATCAGGCTGGTAATCTTTTGATTCTTAATATTGTGACTGGTTGTTCTGGATTTTCTTTATTTCTTGGAATCTTCATGTTCTTCCTTAGCTCTTGCGTCCATGGAGTTTCTTATAGATTCCATGCCCTAGAGATTCCACTTCTTCCTTTCATCATAGGATCACGGATCTGGCTGGACAACTAGGAATACTTTAAGGCTTCTCTTCGAATAAATCTTCTTCTGCAGTTGAACTGAACATGTACTATCTTTCATGACTTCTACCATGGATATATATATTTCATCATCTTCAATGAATCATAGGATTAGCTCCCTCCTAATCCTTGCTTCATGTATAAGTGCATATAATTGGCTCCCTCCGTTTAACAGAGTCCATGCTTCCATCTACATCCTTATTGTCTTCTGCAATGTATAATTGGCTCTCTTGTCTAATAGAGTCCACGCTTCCATCTACATCCTTATTGTCTTCTGCAATGTATAATTGGCTCTCTTGTCTAACAGAGTCCACACTTCCATATGCATCCTTATTGTCTTCTGCAATGTATAATTGGCTCTCTTGTCTAACAGAGTCCACGCTTCCATCTGCATCCTTATTGTCTTATGCAATGTATAATTGGCTCTCTTGTCTAACATAGTCCACGCTTCCATCTGCATCCTTATTGTCTTCTGCAATGTATAATTGGCTCTCTTGTCTAACAGAGTCCACGCTTCCATCTGCATCCTTATTGTCTTCTGCAATGTATAATTGGCTCTCTTGTCTAATAGAGTCCACGCTTCCATCTGCATCCTTATTGTCTTCTGCAATGTATAATTGGCTCTCTTGCTTCCATCTTGTTGTTTTCTACAAAACGTCATAAGTCCTTTTCCAATTTCCTCTCGATTGTTGACTTCTTTCTATTTTTGCTTCTTCCAAGTCTCTTCATGATTGATTCGGCTTATCTTGCAATAGCTTATACATGATTTGTATTTCATTCTTTCATGTGTATTATCTAATGACATCCCTTTTCATCTTGTTTGTTATTCCATAGGTATAGTTCTTCTTGGAACACATTATCTTCCAAGAGATGGATATACAAGATATGTACAGAGACGATGCAAACAAGAAATAAGAAGAGTGTTGTTTACCTTTTAGAAGAAGAAGTCTCTTCCATCCTGCTTAGTCTTCTTTGTAAGTTCCTTTTCTTTAGCTCGAGACAATGATTCTTGTAGTGACCATACTTTCGACAGTTGAAGCATTGCACTTCTGAAATGTCTTTCTCTTGATTTGGCTTCCTCCTTGAACCAAACTTCCTTTTGTTCCTGAAGTTCTTGAATCTTGTTGTGAAAGATTGATCGTCGTACTTCTTTTGGGGTTTCTCTTTTGTATTGATCCTTGATTCTTCTTGAGCACAGCAAGTCCAAAGTTCTTCAAATGTTGGGTAGTCCTTCCTTATGTTCATGCTTGCGGCAAATGCATCCCATGTCTTGGGAAGACCATTGAGTACTATGTTCACCAATTCCTTTTCTGAAGTGATCTCTTCAATAGCTTGTAGTTGATCTATTAACTGGGATATCCTTACAAAGTATGATGTTATGTTGTCGTCATCATTCATGTTCATGTTATGGAGCTCATTCTTCAGACTCATAACTTGTCTAATGTTTCTGACTGAGAAGAGATTTGTTAGGGCATCGTACATCTTCTTCGATGAGTCAATATGGGAGATGTATGGTATCAAGTGGTCTTTTATATAATCCACTATGATACTCATGTAATTGATGTCAACATCTTTGAACTTCTCCATAGTTGCAACGTTCTACGGTTCCTTCTCTTTTCCTTCTTCAAACTCTGGCTTCATGATCTTTCCTCTCATGATATCCAACACTTTATTCTTGGCAAGGATGAGGTCAATCCTTTTCTTCCATGCTATGAAGTTAGAGGCCCCATCTAACTTGTTCTCAGACTTCATAGAGTTAGTCATGGCTTGCTTGACTTGGTCAAACCCTAGATTTGACCAGAAATTCAACCTTCACGTCTTGGCTTGCTGAGAGTATCAGGAGATGTGCTAGGCTAGGGCGCACTAATTTGTCTGGATATTAGGTCAATATCTTCACTTAAGGTGCCTCAACGAGAGGATTAGGGTTTCTGCAACTTCTCCTGCTAGTAACCCTAGCGGCAGTGTCTTGGGAGTTTCTTCTACTCGTAACCCTAGCGACATTTCCGCAACGAGCTCAATATCCTAGTGGATATGTTTCCTTCCAGCATTTAGATTGAATGAAGGAGGTGTGGGCCCATAACTTGTTAGAATATAGAAGATTGTGTGCTCGTTTTACCATTGACGATACCCTCGTCACCCAACCATAGGCCGAAGCCACCCTCCGAGCACCTTAACCTTGACTAAGAATTACTCCAGAAGCAAACCCTAGGCTAGATATCCAAACAAGGTGTAGTGCATCTTCCTCCAAGGATAGCACACCAACAATAGATGATCAGATAGTCCAAACCCTAGCCAAGAGATAGTCCAAGCCAACACTGAAACTTGTTGTTGTAGCAGCTGCACCTGCAGCTCTCCTCCACACGTGCGCACCAAACTGGGAACTGCAGTGCGCATCAGTTGATATCTTCAATTCTGAGATGTGTCAAATGAGAACTGGTGCCCTGTATTTATAGTGGTTCTGCCAGATTTATTGGGGCCGACTTCTCTTTCTGGATATGTGTATGTTCAGTATATTATTATTATTTATGGCCGAATTCTTCTCTTGAAGGCTAACAACCTGATATAAATTATCTTCTTGAGCCGACAAGACTTCTAGGGTTATTAGCCAACTCATTAGGGTTTTCTCTTGCTTTCCAGAGTCTTCTATTCTCGTCAGGTTTACACATGGAGGTAAATACCTCCCGCAGCTACCATAATATTAACAGATCTACCTACCATACCTTACTTGAAGGGAAGAGACACTTTCAAGTGCAAGTAGATTTCCTATAGAGTCGTTCAAGCATCCAACTGGTCTATTGAATGAGCTCTCGAACTATGAAACATATTCGAGCTTGTACCAATGAGTCAGGGGCACTCTCAATATGTACTGGAGAAAAAATGAACCAAGTGTGTTGAGGATATGATTGCATTGCTTCACCAACAATGCTTTGGAACCATGATTCAATGAAATCGATTATTGGTTGCTCAAGAATACTATTGTATTTGATTGGATGAGGAGTTTTCGATCTAAGAATAATTTCATCTCTCTCCTTATCACTGTCTGCCTCCAAGATTTCTGATTCATCAACAATGTTTTGAAAGAATTCCTTCTTAGTGTAATGATCATATTTCCATGGTAAATTTGCAACAATCAATTGTTGGTGGTCATTTGTGGGGAATTGTAAGACTTTTCTTTGTTGTTCATCAACAACTTCATAATCTTCAGAAATAGAAAATATTTCCCATGAATCCTTTTGTTGAAAATGCCCTTCTTTTGATGTTTAAAGGATATCTTCTTCATTAAACTTTGTTTCAGATAAGGAATCAACATCATAAAAGTCTGGCAAAAAGTGATGACTCTTACCAATATTCATGTTCATCAAATTTAAACATTGTTCTTGTGGCTTGATGTAAACTGGATGCGCTATTTGATAATATCCTACAATATTTTCATCATGATTATTTTGAATAAAATACTCATATTCATCTTTGAACTCATTAAGATTATTGCTCTCCAATTAAGCACATGAGAGATTGAAATTCCCTTCCAATGAGGCATGTAGAGGATGATATTTTTCTTGAATTGAAACATTATAGTCCTCATTTTTAGTTTCAAAAACATGAACTGGAAAAATTTCATGTCTTTCACCAAAATTTTCTTCTAAGTCCATTCCTTTGTTGTCTTGAAAATGTATTGGGAAACTTAATATGCTTGCATCGTTTTGAAGAACATCTCTTTCATTGAATTGAGCTCGCTGCATTAATTCTTTCTAGATGCACTTTACCTCTTGCTTCAATAGAAATTTTAGATTCACAGGCAAAGCATTTTCATAGTAACTGAAAATAATAACATCGTTTGGAAACATTTCTTGAGGAATACCGTAAAGAACTTTCATGAACTTGAAAGTAAATTTTTTGACTATCTCTTCCTTATTCATATGAATTTCAACCAACTTCAAGAAAAGAGAATAAGGATCTTTTCTTGGAACAAATTTCTCCACGAATAATTTTTCTAGTACATCCCAACTAGTGATGGTTTTGGGAAGCAATGAGTAAAACCATTCACTAGCATCTTTCTTTAGAGTTAAGATGAACAAGAAGCATGCAACATCATTTTCAGCCACATTAAAGATTTCACAAGCACTGTCAAATTTGATCAAATGTTTCTCTGCATCTTCTAAAATATTCCTGAAGAATATGAGAAATTTGTCCATGGAAATATTTGGCAAGGGATGAACTTCTCCTTGCAAATTGAGTGGGCTTCTATGCAAACGTTTCTTTTTTTGGATACCCTCTCCTTTTATTGTATCTTGAACAACTTTTGTTGGCCCTGTTGGAGAAGGAAAAACATCTTCAAAACATGAAAGAAATTCCTCATAGGAATATTCAAATTGATCTTTTTGAAACTATGAAATATTTTCAGTGAAATCGCCAAGGCATCTTTCTTTAAAATCTTGAGTTTCAAGGATGGAGTCACTAGGGAGATCATCCTCTCAAATATTAGATAGTTCTATGTTTTTATAAAAGTTGTCACAACTGATTTGCGACTGAAATTTCCACAAAATATCTTCAAGGCCATTTAGTGCTCTTTGAACAAGTTTTTCAAAAACCTAATTCATTTTGAATCTTTCTCTTGATCTTCTTTCAAAACTTTAACCATGGAGACTTTGGTTCCTCTATTTGATATGAAGCAGGGCCTCAAATATATTGAAAATAAATGGCTCCCCATTTGAGTCACCAAAAATGTTGATGTTTAGATCTGTTAAAACTGAAACAACAACCTCATGAGGATATGAATCCCCCTATGTTTTTATAGAGGTGGTACTCATTTTTGGCTAAAATATATGTCTTGAATATCTTGGATTGATGAGAATACTAGATAGCAAACTCCAAGTCTTTATTGCTTTATATATATATGAAATGTTTCTTGATATTCAAGTACATAAATAAATCTTTAACAATAGAAATATTGAAGGGAGGCTTCAATATTAGAATATCTCTTTGCTCAGCATCATATATACAACCTTCTAAATCATATACAAATAGAGAATAGATCCATGTCTTCTCACGAGAAATACGAGAGAAGAGTTTTTATCATCAAATTTTTTTAAAAGAGTATTGCAGTTAAAACAAAAGAGAATTTTATAAGCATACTTCAAACATCTCACACTCAGAAATCCCAAGATCTGAAAAATCATTGAAGTCATGCCCCAGAGTTATTCTTTGTGGAGTTTTATTCATGAAATATATTCAACAATACACAAAATCTCTGACATTCATATACATGGATGTGAATACTCCATGATCATATAAGAAAAGTCTTTTGAAGAATACAAGAGGAACACTCAAGAATCTAAGATTTGTGCTCAATTTAAAGATTCAAACATAAAACTTTGAGAAAATGGTGTACAAGAAGAAAAGAGTTGAGAAGATGGAGATCTATTTTTTCGTTGATCAGAATTTTGTTGCATATTGATGTATGTACCTACTTCTTATGATCCTCTACCCCTGCCCTTCTCAATAAAAATGAATCATTTTGATGAAGACCTTTCTTTCCTTTTAAAAAAACTCTCTTCTAACTCCTTGAGGAAGTTAGGGTTTTCTCTTATTGAATTTCCCATACACTTTTCTTCTTGAAATATTCACTTTAATTATTGAATTAATTAAATCACATTAATGAATTGACATCATTGATATTCATGTCTTGAATTTGACCTCTTTTTGTCTTTAATACAACTTTTTAAATAACTTTTATTTTTCAAAAATTTAATTAATTGCTCTTTTAAAAGGGGGGTTGTGGTTTAATTTTATGGATAGGATAATCAACTTTTCAGCCATGGAAACCAATTTATATGTGATATTCATCATATTATATTTCTAATAATTCTTTCTAGGCGTAATTTCATTTCCTGGATCTCAATATATGACCTCATGAAGTCGAGGTGTCAAGCAGATTTATCAGCATAAGATAAAAATATGGCTGAATGTTCTTTTATTTTTTGAGAAACTTTTGCAAATTTCATCTCTCAGGACCTATCCCATCATTTTCCTCATCAAAATACCTTTCCAACGAGGTCAAGTTTGTGCAATTACGACTCTCGGATCTCAAAAGATGGCCTTCAGAAGATTTAAGGCTCAACAACCGTTGATCAATCTTCACCGGGCAATTTGGGCCCTTGATTTGAATTTGCCTTCTTCCTTTAGAAATTCGAATTTTCTTCAAAATAGTTATCCCACATGCATGGGATTTATTGATTATTTTGTGTATATATTAAATAATGTAACATACACTTTGTAAGAATTAAAAAAAGACTATGGAGAATTATAGGTCAACCCCTTGGGAAATTGATTAAATAATTAATATTTTGACCAAAATCATCCTCCACCTCATGCCCAATCAACATGATGAGTCAGCCATCCAAATGTCGCCACGTATCTCTAATAATAATGTGCCACGTGTATCCAATGGTGGGATGCCATGTGTTTCCATTAGTTAGATGCCATGTGTCATCTCTCCATAGGTTTCCATGTGTGATAATCTCATTGGATGCCATATATAACCAATAGTATGTTGCCATGTGTCTCCAAAAGTGAGTCATCACGTGTCATGTAACAACCACCTCATTCCCAATCAACATGATGAGTCATCCATCCAAATGTTGCCACGTCTCTCTAATAATGACGTGCCATGTGTCTCCAATGGTGGGATGCCATGTGTTTCCATTAGTTAGATGTCATGTGTCATCTCTCCATAGGCTAGCATTTGTGATAATATCATTGGATGCCATATATAACCAATAGTATGTTGCCATGTGTCTCAAAAAGTGAGTCATCACGTTTCATGTAACAATTAGTTGCTATATGGAGTGTTCTCATTGGTGGTTAATAATTCATGCAATGAATTTCACATATAGTTTAAGTGTGGAAGAGGGTGGAACGGGAGGGAAAGGAGTGTGGAAGAGGGTGGAACTTTCTATATGGAGTGTTCTCATTGGTTGGTTAATAATTCATGCAATGAATTTAAAATATAGTTTAAGTGTGGAAGAGGGTGGAACGAGAGGGAAAGGAGTGTTCTCATTGGTTGGTTAATAATTCATGCAATGAATTTAAAAT
>ML812502.1:97741-113037 GCA_009831015.1 Picea engelmannii
GTACTAGGACGGATGACGCCTGCAGTAAGGAGTTCCTGGACCATTTTCTCAATTTCATTTTTTTGTGCAAAGGGGTGGCGATATGGACGGATATTGGGGGGAAGGCTTCCTGGGACAAGGGGAATGGAATGATCATGAACACCACGAGAATGAGGGAGTCCTTGGGGAGTGGAAAATACCGTTTGATGTTTAGAAAGGAGGGCTTGGAGGTCTTGGGGCACTGTGGGTGTCTCTATGGCTTGTATGGCGTGCAGTTGGGCAATGACACCAGAATGAATTTTTTTGAGCAGCTTTTCCATGTGATGAGAACAGATGACCTCGAGTGAACCAGCAATGATGCCTTGGAATTTATATTGGTGGTCTGCATGGTCGAATTGCATGGTTAAGTTCTGAAAATCCATGAGAATGGAACCCAAGGTCCTTAGCCAGTCTACACCCAACACAATGTCGCAACCGCCCATGTCAATAGAAAAAATATGAGATTTTAGGTGGTAATCACCGATTTGGAGACGCACATTTTCACAGCGCCCGCCACATTTCATAGAACCATTATTGGCAATCATGATTTGGAAATTGTTGACAGCATGGATGTAGCAATGGGTTTCTTAGGCAATGCGGCAATGAATAAAATTGTGGGTGCTGCCACTATCAACCAGAATGATGACCTTTCGGTGCTTGATGTAACCAATTAATTTGAGGGTTTGGGGAGCAGAGAAGTCGGTGAGAGCATTGAGGGAAATGATCGGTTCCACTTCGGGAGGGTCGGAGGGAGGGTTTATGTCAGTGATTTTTGGTGACTCGGGCACAAGGGCAGTTTCAACATCCTCTTCCGGAATATCCTCGGAGATGGCCATAAAAAGATTTTGTTCCTTACATTTGTGGCCCGGGAAATATTTGTCATCACAATTATAACAGAGGCCTTTGAGTTGGCGTTCAACCATTTCAGCCCTGGTCAATTTTTGGATCTTTAATGGGGCAGAGGGAGTAATGGGGTTTACTGGTTTAGGGCGAGGTATAAAGGAAGGCTTACAGTTTTGAGAGGAAACAATTTGTTGTGCTTCTTTAGCTTTTTTAGTAGTCTCCACCCAAGTTTCAGGTCGAGCCATGAGGACATGGGCCCTAATCTCCTCCTTGAGGCCACTGATAAAACACTCCTGAAAGAAAGCATCAGTCATGCCCTCTGTTCGAAAATCCAGGCGCTCAAATGCAGCTATGAAGTCTTCGATTGTTCCTGATTGTTTCAATTTTTTCAAATGGCCCAAATGGTTGGTGTCAGTGTCAAAGCATTCATAAAGCTCCGTCACAAATTGGGTCCAAGCAATATACCCTTGACGGGAAGTTTTTCTCCATTGCCACCATTGCTAGCGTTCTTGATCTAGGTGGAGAACACCATACCGGAGTTTGGCCAAGTCATCTGTAATGTTGTAGAGAGAGAAATAACGTTCCATTTGGGTGACCCAACCAGTGGGGTCCGAGCCATCAAATTTGGTTACATCCACACGCGGAAGGCGTATGTCCCTTTGAAAGTGATGTGGCTGAAAGGTATGGGAATGGGAAGAAGTTTCACCATCAGTCTTTGTATGTGCATCAGGAAAAGGGTTATTGGTAGGGATCTTGAGTTTGGTGCAAAGTGATGTAAAGACAGATTCACGCTAGGTGGTCAGTTCTTGTTTGACTTCTGCCATTGTGGACTGCACGGATGCATTTATGGTGGTATTGATGGATTCATCACGGGAGACAATAGTAGCACTGAGTTGTTGCACTTCTTGTTGGGTCTCGAGGAAACCAGATTGCAAGGTGTTGAAGCGAGACTCCAATTCTTGGCTATGGGTATGGGCCATGAGGATGGGTGAACTGAAAAGGGAGCGGGCGGGGTCATAAATTTTTGCAGAAAAATGATATGGATGAATGTAATAAGGGGGAAGAGATGAATCTAATGGAATAGGTCTCAAATAATGGTGAAAAAATTTTCAGACTGCGGGGTTATACTTTGGTCTGAGGAATGTTGCAGTGCTGGAATCCCCAAATTCTTAACCAGAAAGAAATGTGGATTTACTTGACAACCCGAACACAGATGCCCGACAATAGATCTGGCCGGTTTAATTTGTTTATGTTTATACTTTTGTTCCCCAAGGGTTAGGTATTTGAGGGTTCTACAGACAAGGGTTTGCCATGTGCTATAGCTCTCTGATATACGTGCGGGGTCCAACAATAGTACTCGGCCCAATATCTTAGGGCACTAACTAAGGAGGATAGACCATACCCTTAGCCGTACTACTCGACTACCCAGGTACTAGAGAGTATCTTCCCGAGTGTTGTTCTCGGTGACACTATAGCAGTCCGATGGCCGATAGGTTTATCTAAAGAGGGCTTCAGGAAATCTAGGTCGATCCGTACACAGGTGTTGTCTGATGCGCTACCACTCGAAGGGGTACCAACAGGGGTTACAAGGGTGGCCAACAGATGTGCGCTTAAGAACCACTTGTATTTCCTACGTGTATGAATCCCTCAACCGCAGGTTTATGCGCGTAACAACATATCTCTATGGATTAAAGACGTTGGAATACGTCTCTACCCTGGAAAAAAATACCCACAATTTCTGCCAAGGAAAGTGCTCTGATACCACTTGCAAGATACCAGATATAATAAATACGCATAACATAAATAAAAAGCTAGAAATGGCAGAATAACAGTAATATAACTAGCATAATCTCCACAATAACGCAGAAATAATATGAGAACAACAAATGAAATAACACTTTGATTCAGAAAGCAATGTTCACAGGCCTCTTCGAGGGGGCAACCTCCAGTCGAGCAGCTCTCTTTTACAATAATCTCCAAGCTATGGTTTTCATACCCTCGACCCTTATTTATACTAAATATGTCTAAAGAGAAGCATCTAGAGGAAAATCCTTCTAGAAGCAGAAGCTTCTATTAGGTCTTCTTACATCCGCCTTATTCTATTTTATTGAAAGGCCTTTATTTATATTGACCTTTATTACATCTGAATACATTGATCTACCTATGTGCGGGTTAGGACCTTAACAGTAAATTTCAATGTAAATCTGGTGGAGACCACAATCAACGTTTTTTGTGAAGATATATATATATATATATCAAAAATCAAATTTCCAAATAGATATTTGGAGGGAGCCTATGTGTGGAGAACTAATGGCAAAGATGATGAATGTTAAATTCAAGGTTGAAAAATTTAATGGTAAAAACAACTTTGAATTGAGGAAACTTGAAATGCGAGATTTGTTAGTACAATAAGGGTTGCATGAGCGATTAGACAGAAAGAGGAAGAAACCTGCAACTATGACCAATGAAGAGTGGGAAGACCCGAATGCCAGAGCCCTCAACACAATTCAGTGATGTCTTGCGGATAATCTCTTGTTTAATATTATTGTAGAAGAAACAACATCAGACTTATGGAGTAGGATGTAGAGTCTTTATATGACGAAGTCCTTGATGAATAAGATCTACTTAAAGAGGCAACTATACATTTTAAAAATGAAATAAAGTACGAAAATTGCATATCATTTAAGTGTGTTTAATATTCTTATATGTCAGTTGAATAGTATGGATGTTGAACTCGGTGATGAAAATAAGGTAGTTACATTGTTATGTTCATTTCCTAAATCTTGGGACCATCTAGTCACTTCCATTAGCTTTAGTACAACTGAGACTCTTGAATTTGATACTATTTTTCGAGCTTTGTTGTTTGAGGAGGTGTGCAGAAAATCAAGTACTGAAACTTCCACACCAAAAGCAATGGTGGCTAGAAGTCGATCTACAAAAAGGAGAGAGGATTCGAGTGGAACATCCAAGGCTAAGTCAAAAGGAAAAAAGGGTAAGGGAAGATGTTGGTACTACAAAAACTCATGGCATCTCAATAAAGATTGTTGGAAGTTGTAGGTGTCGAAGGAAGACTCCAAAAATGAAGCAAATCCAATTGAATCATGTCCATGTATAATTGATGAAGTCTTAACAATTTGTAACCTCTCACAATTTTCTGAAGAGTGGTTATTATATTTTGGTGCTTCACACCATTTGTGTCCACATCAAAATTGGTTTTCTACATACCAAGCTATGGATGGTGGTAGTGTTCTTATGGGAAACAATGTTTCTTGTAACACTGTTGGGGTTGGGAGTATTAGGATTAATACGTTTGATGGAATAGTAAGGATGTTGACAAATGTAAGACATCTACCTGAACTAAAAAAGAGTTTAATCTCTTTAGGAGTTTTGGATTCCAAAGGTTACAAACTTGTACGGTGGAGCATTGAAAGTGTCCAAGGGCAATTTGGTGGTTATGAAGGAAACAAAGATTGAAAATCTTCACAAGTTGGAAGGAAAAACTGAAACAAGTGAAGTAGTGGTGGTATCTAAGAAAGCAAGTGAATCTACTTGTTTATGACATCAACGACCGGGCCATATAAACAAGAAGGGGTTGGTGCTGCAGGTACTGGTAACCATAAGTTATTTCTGTAATCTTTGAATTTCTACAACTTTTATATCTCGGTTAGTTATAGTGATGGAGTTAAGGGATGTAGATTGTGGGATTCTAATGCCCACAAAATCTTCACTAGTAGAGATATGTACATGGAACAATCAATAGTTGTTCAGGGAATCATTGTATGGCCTAAAGGTACACGGGAAATGGCACAAGATGTTTGATCCTTTCATGGTGAGTCAAAATTTCTTAAGAAGTGAATATAACCATTGTGTTTATTTTGAAAGTATGGAAAATGGTACATTCATTTTCTTAGTATTATATGTTGATGATATGTTTGTTGCAAACCAAACCATGTTTAAGATTAGCATGTTAAAGGCTTAGTTGGCTAGGATGTTTCAGATGAAGGATCTATGAGATCCAAAACAAATCTTGAGCATAGAAGTGTTGATATTATGGTAGTTGTGGGAGGTATTTACCTCCACGTGTAACCTTGACAAGAATAGAATATTTTGGGAAGCAAGAAGTAACCCTAAAGCATTGAATATAACCCTAGAAGACAAGTCGGCTCCAGGAAATAATTAATATTAAGTATTTAGTCTCCAGAATGAGAAGTTGGCCCAGACAGCTTAGGAAACAGTATAAATACAAGTAGCCAGACCTCATTTTGTATACACTGCTCATAATTGCAGCTGGGAAGAAGTGTGCACTACAGGAACTGGGCTAGTGCGCAAGTCTGGGGAGCAGCTGCCGCAATCTAGTTTCCTGGTTTAGGCTCGGACTTTCTATTGGTTATGGTTGGACTTTTGATCAATCTTGGTTATCTTTATGCATTATCCTTGGTTGATTATTGGCTTGCTTCCGGAATCATTCTCTGTCAAGGTTAAGGTGCTCGGGGGTGGCTTTGGCCTATGGTTGGGTGAAAATATTGCTATATTGTCTATGGTTAGACGAGCACATCCATTACTTTCTAACAGGCTATAGGCCCACACTATCTTCGGACAGTCTAACCGTTGGAAGATAGATTGGGAGGATTTGCTCAGTTATAGTTGCAGTTGCAGCCAGTTCTTGTTGCAACAACAAAACCCTAACCCTCTTGTTGAGGCAGCTTAAGTGAAGAGATTGACCTATCTTCTAGATAGCCTAGTGCTTCCTAGCCTAGCGCATCTCCTGGTACTCTCAGCAAGCTAAGACGTCAAGTTTGAGGTTTTGGTCAAAATCAAGGGTTGACCAAGTCAAAGCAATTATGACTTACTCTATGAAGTCAGAAAACAAGTTAGAAGAGGCTTCTAACTTGACCAAGTTAGAAGACAAGGATTGATCTCATCCTTGCCAAGAATAAAATGTTGGATATTGTGAAAGGAAAGATCGTGGAACCTCGGTTCGAAGAAGGAAAAGAGAAGGAACCTCATAACGTTGCAGTTATGGAGAAGTTCAAAGACAATGACATCAATGCCATGAGTATCATAGTGGACTCTATAAAAGACCACTTGATACCCTACATCTCCCATCTTAACTCATCTAAGAAGATGTACGATGCCCTAACAAACCTCTTCTCAGTCAGAAACATTGGACAGGTAATGAGTCTGAAGAATGAGCTCCGTGACATGAAAATGAATGATGATGACAGCATAACATCATACTTTGTGAGAATATCTCAATTAAGAGATCAACTACAAGCTATTGAAGAGATCATTTCAGAGAAGGAACTGGTAAATATAGTACTCAATGGTTTTCCCAAGACATGGGATGCATTTGCCACAAGCATGAACACAAGGAAGGAGTATCCCAAATTTGAATAACTTTGGACTTGTTGTGCACAAGAAGAATCAAGGATTAGTGCAAAAGAAAAACCCTAAAAGAAATACGATGATCAAGCTTTCACAGCAAGGTTCAAAGATTTCAGGAATAAAAGGAAGTTTGGCTCAAAGAAGAAACCAAATCAAGAAAAAGATATGTCAAAAATGTTAAATTTGGCAGCATCGACAGTCATTCTCCAATGAGAGGCCATATGGGCCACCCTAAGGCTAGCCAGGGAGATTTGGAGAATCAACCAGTCTTGTGAGGTATTGACAAAAGCCGGGGGGAACATACAACCTCTGTGAGTCAAACCAAAATTCAGGACGAACGAGATGCTATGTAAGTCTAATGAAAAAGTCAAGGGGAACGTACAACCTCTGTGAGCATAGATAGTCTAGTGCAAAATTCAGGGGGGAACGTACAACCTCTGTGAGCATAGACAGATTAGTGCAAAAGTCATGGGGAACATACAACCTCTGTGAGCCTAGTCAAGCCTTGTGAGCCATGAGCAAAAGTCAAGGCATCTAGCAAAATTTAGGTTGAATATAAAATTCCTATGAGCTAGAAACAAACGATATTCCTAATATTGCAAATGATATAAATGTATTGATCTAGTGCATTGGCATGTGTAACATTATCCACCATGAAGAGAATTTTAAATTGCCTTGTAATGTTGAGTTGTAACTGAAGTCTTAAGTCTAAGTTCTATTTTAGAACTAAAGTGTAATGTTGATTTGTAACTGAAGTCTTAAGTCTAGTTCTATTTTAGAACTAAAGTGTAATGCTGAGTTGTAACTAAAGTCTCAGGTCTAGTTTTATTTTAGAACTAAAGTGTAATGTTGAGTTGTAACTGAAGTCTCAAGTCTAGTTCTATTTTCGAACTAGAGTATATCAGTCTCAAGTCTAGTTCGAACTAAAGTATGAAGCTGAGTTATGATTAAAGCATGCAAACAAGTTACTATTTCGAGCCTCTCCTCTTCTCCTCTTCAGCCTATATAAGCAGAGGTCGACCCCTCTCTTCAACACAATTTTGATATGCAGGTTAAGGGTGAAGCAATAGAGGCACATATTAGTGATAAAGAGGCAGCATACCAAAGCAGTTTATCAGTTATGTATATCAACAATAGAGGCAGCATATCAGAGGTGTATTTCAGCAAGGTCTTTTAGGTCTTTGTCAGGTCAGAGTCATCTTGGCAAGCTCTTTAAGAGCATAATATTCATGGTGGATATTTGTAAGTGATATTACATTATTAATGCAATAAAGGAATATTGTTTGTTGGGGTTTTTCTCCCTGTACAGGGTTTCCCCAGGGTATATGTGTTGTTGATGTGCATGTTTACTTATCTACATAGTTATTGCTATTCGATTATGATTTGGTATTGTTGAAGTGTATTAAGATGGAATCAAAGTGTTGAAGAAAATAAAAGAATTAATCTGCATAAGAAATCAAGCTCATAATTTAACAAAAAATACAATGCTTCAACTGTAAAAAATATGGTCACTACAAGAATCATTGTCCCGAGTTAAAGAAAAGGAAGGAAACACACGAAGCATCAGTTGTCGAAGAAAGGGAACCCTCAAAGAAGACCAAGCAGGATAAAGAAGACTTCTTCTTCTAAGACAATGTAACAATATTCTTCATAAATCTTGTACATACCATGTTTACATAGTTTTTTGTACATATCTTGCATATCTATTTTCTAGAAGATAAAGATGTTCAAAGAGAAACAATACCTATGGAAGAACAACAAAATAAGGATTGCTATCACGATGACTACAAGTCAAGAAATACACATGAAAAGATGAAGTACATCAACAACCCCTAGTAACAATTCATGTGGAAGCTATCAACATAAATAACAGTTGCAAGATAAGTCGAAATCAAAATCAAACTTGAAGAAACCTAGAAGAAGTAAAAACCGAAAGAAGCCAACAATCAAAAGGAAAAGACTTGTGACACTTTATAGAAGGCAACAAGGATGTAGACGGAAGTGTGGACTCTCTTAGTTGGAGGGAGCCGACTATATAATTCCAAAAGAAGAGCACACATTCATGCATGAAGCAAGGATTAGGAGGGAGCTAATCCTAAATAATATGATCCATCAAGGATTATGAAGTATCTATCCATGTTCCCATTGATGGCATCAATTGTGAAAAGCAACACGTGTTCAGAAGAAGTCTTCTTCGAAAAGAAGCCTCAAAGTATCCCTGGTTGTCCATCCACATCCATGATCCTATGATGAAAGGAAGAAGTTGGAATCTTCAAGGCATGGAATCTATAGAAAACGCAATGGACCCAAGAGCTAAACAGAAACATGAGGAAGAACATGAAGATTCCAAGAGAGAAAGAAAATCCAGAACAACCAGTCATTATATCAAATATCACAAGACTATCAGCTTGATTTGAACCCACTAGAAGCAATCAAGCAAAAGAAACATAAGTTGTAATGAAGAACAATGTATGAAAGACTTATGAATAGAAGCATTGTGAGATTTAGAACTAAAGGTTCTCTCAGATGGAGGGAGAAGACTATGATGATTACCTGTTCCACTAAACCAGACATACCTCTACATGAGCCATTGTATCTTCTGCAATATCCATGGGTTGGAGTTTACATCAGATGAATGTTCTCCTCAATAGAGTAATTGAACAAGAAGCGTATGTAGAGCAACCTCAAGGTTTTGAGGTATACTAGAAAAAGACTCTTATATGCAGATGGAAGAAGATCTTGTATGGATTCAAACAACTTGGTGCAGAGCCTCCAATGCCTAGCAGAAGCGTGGTGAAAACTTTCTATAACAGAGATATTGTATCAGAATAGTTACTCAGAAGTCCAAGATGATGGTTTGCTAATCCATGAAAAACTCTCATGAAGACAAGAAGAAGTGCCACTTGGATATGTTCTAGTTTCAGCCTTGCCACGATGTTATGAGCTAGCAAAAAACAAAAGCGTTGAATCCAACCATGATACACTGTAATGATCAGAGCTATATGAAGCCTTCAAAGAAAAACTAGTGTTCCAGAAAGACCGAAGCACATTGAGATCAAACATTGCATTCTCCACGATGAAGTCCAGAAAAGAGAAGTGGTTCTCCAATATATATCTCCACAGATGAGCAGATAGCAGACATTTTGGTAAAGCCTTTGTCCAAGATGAAAGAGTTTGCGTACTCAAGAAAGAAACTGAAGCTCGTGGAAACGACTTCCTTATTGAAAAAGGAAGAGATGTCTCACAGGTTGGGAGGGAGCACTGATGTGTTATTGATTTATGGACAATCATTTTTCAGTTCGAAAAATGGTCCAAGATGAGCAGTTCCTTTCCAGTTCAGAAAGTGGTTTGAGATTTCTGACGGACAGGCATTTTCCAATTCGGAAAATGGTCCAAATCGAACGATCATTTTCGTAATGAAAATGGTTCGATGGATTGTTGATGTACCATAGACAGTGATTCACCTTGTGGCCAGTGTGAGGGAATGGTCTAGGACAGTCTCTCGTCTTGGCAGTCACTCTCAGTAGTGGTCAAGAAGACTGGTCCGCCTCGCCGGACAATCATTCCTTCGAAGCTCACAGTTGTGAGCAGTTTCGAAGAATGGTCCGTTTTGGAGGTTGGTGTAGGACAGTCATTTCCTTAGGAAATGGTCCAAACAGTCATTCCCTAGGGCAGATTCATTCTCTCCAGGTTGCACTTTGTTTAGTGTCGGAGGAATGGCCTAGATAGGTGAATGGTCCAGGTTCAACAATCAGGGACAGGCATTCCCTAGGGTAGACTCATTCTCTCCAGGTTGCACTTTGTTTAGAGCCAGAGGAATGGCCCAGATAGGTGAATAGTCCAGGCTCAGAAATCATGACATTTATTCTTCTATGCCTGAGAAGAATAGTCTGGTAGCTCATGACTGATGTCTTACTTTCTAAGGGCAGATGCTCTTCTAAATCTCACACATGTCAGTGGAAGAATGGCCTAGATGATTCAGTTTATATCATGACATTGTTTTTCTGTGCAGGTTGATATCAAATGATATGATTGCTATGAAGACTATATGTCTCTGGACAGTAGATGTATGCTACTGTCGTGGATGTGTTCCACTGGTTGTGACTATGTGTCATTGATTAAGTAGTTGTGTGCTACTTGGTGTGGTAGTGTACCACTGGATTGTAGTTGTGTACTACTATGGATAGACACAGTTGTGTCCTATCAAATGACATTGTTCTGATTTCCATGAAGACTATCAGCGAGATAGATACTCAGTGTGCTGGTGGATTGACATTCTCCAAGCGAAAAATGGTCCAAGATAGTTATTCTTCTAGGACGTATGTCCAGATTAGAAGAATAGTCCTTGTAGCCCATGGTGTGGCTTCCAGCATCTGTTGGAACAATTATTCTTTTAGGACATATGTCTGGATTGGAAGAATGGTTCTTGTATCACTTTGTGGAGTGAGTGACTTATTCGGCATCATGTCTGATTACTCAGATGGAGTATGGTTTCGAGAGTTGATGCAGTTGATGTTGTCAGATGACATTGATAGTGATGATGGTGCTCGTGATCTAATCATGAGATAGTCTATTTGACTATGATGATGCTACCAGTTGAATGGTATGTTTGTGCTCAAGACCATTGTCTTCAATACCTCCCTAGCTAGGAGGGAGTGTTGATATTATGGTAGCTACGGGAGGTATTTACCTCCACGTGTAACCCTGACAAGAATAGAATATTTCAGGAAGCAAGAAGTAACCCTAAAGCATTGAATATAACCCTAGAAGACAAGTCGGCTCCAGGAAATAATTAATATTAAGTATTTAGTCTACAGAATGAGAAGTTGGCCCAGACAGCTCAGGAAACAGTATAAATACAAGTAGCCAGACCTCATTTTGTTTACACTGCTCAAAATTGCAGCTGGGAAGAAGTGTGCACTGCAGGAACTGGGCTAGTGCGCAAGTCTGGGGAATAGCTGCAGCGGCCAGCTGCTGCAATTTGGTTTCCTGGTTTAGGCTCAAACTTTTTGTTGGTTAAGGTTGGACTTTTGATCAGTCTTGGTTCTCTTTATGCATTAGCCTTGGTTGACTATTGGCTTGCTTCCGAAATCATTCTCTGTCAAGATTAAGGTGCTCGGGGGTGGCTTCGGCCTATGGTTGGGTGACAATATTGCTATATTGTCTATGGTTAAACAAGCACATCCATTACTTTCTAACAAGAAGTACATAGAGACAAGAAAAATGTTAAGTTGTGGTTATCACAACATAAGTCTATGGAGAAGATATTGATAAGGTTCAATATTAACATTGTGAAACTGGTAAATATTCCTTTAGCTTTCCATTGTAAGCTTTCTTCAAGTTTATGTCCCAGTAGTAAGGATGTTGGGTGCCAGTTTTGATCCTTTCACGAGACCCATTCACCTCCAATTTTGACTCCAAAACCTCTACATTTGCCCATTTTCACCTAATTAATGGCATAATATGCACAAACAAGGTATTAAGTTGTCTTTTGGAAGAAAACTCTTAGTTTTTCTTGTAAATGATAATTAAATCTATTTTACAAACAATTGCCTATAAATTAACTATTATAGGAATTAACCTTGTTTTACCAGTTATTACAGGAATTGGTGATTAACATACTTTTGCTTGCTTAGAGGGAGAATTTCCACCTGGAGGCACTTCATCAACATCGGAGGATGGTGATTTACCTATTCCACCATTCTCATTGCAACCGGTACCCGCTGGTCAACGATAGTCAAAATCGGTTACAGGAAATTCGTAGAACTAGCTGCAAATCTGCCAGCTTGCTCACAGAATCAGGAATACAATGTCAGGAGCGAGGAATACAATTCATTCAATTAGAAGATCAAGGATTCAACTCAAATGATCATGGAGAAGTTATGCTACGCGCTAGAATGAAGATTTAAATGATTTTCCTGTAATCAGTTTTGAAAAAAAAAGTTTTCGAGCAGTGATATTCAGAGGTGATTTTTGGAGCGATGAGGGCAAATCATCCACGACATGGGTTTTGTGCATAATAGGGTCATTTAGGTGACATGTGAGGCATAATCTTCAAAAAGTGCATGACGTGGGTTGTACAAGCGTTTCTTCAAAACAAAATTTCCTAGATTTTCCTGTTGCGGTTGCTTTTCAATTTTCTTAATGTGTAAACCCAACTTGGATTTGATTGGTTAGCTCTAGGATTGGGGAATTGGTTCATTGAATATTTGGTATAAATATATCCTCAAAGAACAACATAGGGATCAATTGGTAATAGAGATATTATGATTATGCATCAAAACTTGTGTAACAATTGAATTATTTTGAAACTATCAACGTGACGAAGTTCTTTTAAGTTGATGTGTTAGAACTTTACAATCAGTCTGAGTTTTCCTTATCAACATATTCTAGGAGGCCCCTCTGGTCTATGTTGTCTTTCTGTAAGTGATTTTAGCAGTTCCTTTTGATTACATGCATGCTTTGTTTTGATTTCTTGTAGAATCATAATTCATTTTAATTAGCTTGCAAGCAAGTGTTACTTTGACTATGTGATCTATGATTGTTACAAATATAGATGTTAAACACAACAATGTGATTGATTGATCTTTCATCTTCCATGCCATACAAACAATCTTCACAATAATATACTCAAAGTTGACTATGCGTGCAATACCTTTCTGTCTTTCTTATCAATACATTTCTTAGAGTAATTTGTTTTTCATTCAACCTTTCAACTCACATCTTGAGATAACTATGTTTGGTCTTGAAACTTGGTTAACTAAACAGAGTACGTTTGCAAGTAGACACACTTTAAGAACGAATGATTTATTTGTTATCTGAGTCCCTATCATTGACAGTTAAGTCTGAGTGATCATGGCCAAAAGAACCATTTATGTTTGTGAGTTCGACAGTTTATTGCTTTGATTTCAATAGGAACTCTTAGGCAATTTCAAGACTCGATTATGCACATATTGTGCCTGTGTCTCACAAGTTTACCTAGCCGGATTGATAATAAATGTTGAGAAATCTAGACCATTAGATCAACCCAACAAAGAAAGAAAATGATTATATGTCTTGTGTACATATGCTAGCACAGTAGGAAGGTTGATTTTTGCAATGAAATGTTCAAGACTAGATATTCCACATGCAGTTGATGTTGTCAGCAAACACAGGGCAAATCCAGAGCATTGGAAATGGGTGCTTCAATATCTTAGAGAAACAAGTATCACCTACAATGGTTGTTGTGATTTAGTCTGTGGTTATGATTCGGGAGATTTGGAAAAGAGGAGACCTATCTCAGGTTATGTCTCGCAAGAATGCAAGGATCTATTGGGTAAGTCTGGACAAGTACAGGATAAGGCGTTCTGTGGTGGTCAAAGCATTGTGCATTTGACTAACCGTCTAGTGTATCAAAATGGGACAATGCATCATTTTGTAAGGCAGGTTACTAATGGAGGTGGAATGGTCCATATTGGACCAAATAGTGCAAACACGTTCACGAAACTAGTACTGTTAGATAAGTTGAGGTGGTGTTTGGCTTCTCTTGGCTTGCAAAAGAGGTGATGAATGGGTTTGGGCAAAGGTATAAGGTAAATTGTTGTCAAGGTGGAGATTGTTAAAATGTGACAACAATTGATTAAAAGAAAATGTAAAAGCTAAAATTTACTTATGTAAAGATTTGGTGATATTAGTTTACGAAACCGGTGGAAGTTTGTATAACATGTGGTAGTTCTTGTAACTATGTAACGGTTCCAAGATAGATGTATAACTATGAATCCCGAGAGATGTATCTGGATGGTAAGCCTAATTGTAAGCTTATCTTGAATAATAAAGATACCAATACCTTGCCCCTGGATGTTTCCTTGACGAAGTGTTAGGGTTTTACCATGTAAATCTCGTGTGCTATTTGAGTGATTGATTCGTCTTTCTTGTCAATTTTTCCTGCAATTAATATTGTATTTAGGGTCTTAAATACCAACGCTTCATTGAAATGAGATCGTCTTATCGTCTTTCTTCTTATGCACCTGTTAATTTACCGAATTCAAAAATGTAGAAAGCACTTTTCTACTTCAGCACCGCAGAAGATTTGTAAATAACCAACTTTTTTCTTACCAGCCAAAGAGCCTAGGCTAGGAAGCAACGATGACCACCGCTACTTGCCTAACAACAAATCAGGGCTCACAAGAGGGGTACCTCACACCTGTTGCATCCTAAAATTAACCACCAGTTTCTATACGTATAGCCTCTTCTGTAAAAGTTGCAATGGCCAAAATATCAGATCGGAAACATTTCAAATGCTTCTAAACAAGAGAGTAAAACACGTTAACAACAGTGCAGCATATTCTTCCTGCACAGGAAAGACACTCTTTTGTACAAACCTAAGACAGAAGATGTTAATTGTTTACAGTAACATCGGATTTAGATACCAAAAATAAAGCATTACGAATTAAAAAAGAGAAAATAAACAGTTAACTTAGGAAAATATTTGCAAATGTTGAAGAATTAAACTCTAGATAAATAATAATAGAACCGTATTATTCTTTATGAAATGTCAGAAATAAAAGAAATAAAATCACTGCCATCTGAATAATTAAAGAATTAGAAAAAAAAATTATAATTCGCTAAAAAAATGCAAAAGCCAAAGATAGCTTAGCTCGTAAAGAAGTTTTCCAAATCACTTCTTCAGCAAATTTTTCCAGAAAAAAGGTCATTTAATTAATAATTGAAATAAAAATAGTTAAAGAATTTGATAACATTGAAAATAGATAAGAAAAAAAGAAGTAACGATAGCAAGATGGATATTTATTTAGAAGGCAAAAAGTTTCCTACTGGCAATCTTACCCAAAAAATTAAGTTCTTATCTCATGAATCAATTGTACAGTGCATAACTCGGGCATCAAAACTTTATGGGAACGGATGAAAATGTGGAAATAAATTCAGAAATTGTTTCTTAGATATTTCATAGGATGATCTTGGATGAAACCATGCCGGTAATTCTCATATTTCATTTCGTTGGATAAGCTTTGATGAAATCAAGCTGGTAATTCTCTGAGCAGCCCTCACATGTA
>ML812502.1:115789-131097 GCA_009831015.1 Picea engelmannii
TCATCAACAGATTCCAAAGTTTAAGAGAGTTAAACACAACTATTATGAAGAGTATTGAAGAAGATTTACACTCTTTATTATTAAGCCCCCCAAGTATTCTATTAGATTTGGTCAAGGGTTTAATAGTTAAGCTTTTCTTAAGATTTACAAATTTTATTAGCTTTCACCAAAGCCTCCTCCTCCTGTTGCCAAATAACTGTTGGACGCTCAAGATAGTATGGCAACGAGGCCAACCCTAGCAGAACCAGTCAGCCCTAACAGTAAGAGTAGTTCTCGGAGAGGACACACCCCTGGTGCGCCACGAGACAGTCCCCTGCCACTACCCTCCGTTGTTTTCCTCAAACCCGTTTTAGATGGTGGAAATGGTGGTCTAAGGTACCCTAAAGTAATCTATTAAGTATATATGACAATTAGGTAGACTTTTAGGTGATTTAAAGAGTGTTTAGAAGGTTTTAAAGTACCTTTTAAGTGCAAATGAATGATATGGCCGAAACTGTTACTTGCTCAATGAGTGTTTCTTAAGTTTAAATCAATGAGTGAATCAACACATGTAAAGCAAAATAATAGATGGCTGAAAGAAATAAAGATTATCACATGCACATCAATAGAAGCTTGCTTAGAAATAATAGATCAATGGCAAGAACAGCTTGCCTTAAGGAGATGAAGAAAATTTAAGAGTTTGCCAAGTTAATCATTCAACACATTCAAAGCCCAATACGTGGCTACCAATAGATATTAACAATTAATCAATAAACCATTTACTTGTTAAGCACTTTAAGATGTGTGAGGCATTAAGATTAAAATATGTGCTTAATAGAGATATTATGAGCTTGAAAAGAAACTAAGCAAGATTCAAAAGAAAATTTTAAGTGTGTTGCCCAATGGACTTAAGATGATGAGATTAGATCTATAACATAAGCATCAAGAACATTGAACCATTAGATCAACCACATCACATCAAAAGTAAAGCATTAACACTTATCCATACCTCTTTGGGGTGTTCCTCTCCCAACTAGGTAGGTTATTAAATTATCTTGACTTAGTTAGATTAAGTATTCTTCGTTCTTAGTTATTGGGGCAAACAAATGAAAGATGAGCAAAAGGAAAAGTAAACTAATCTACAAACTTCTTAACAAACAATCAAGCAAACTCCACGTCAAGGTTGAGAAGGTGCCCACACCTTCTAAACCTTGCGGCCAAGCTAAAGAAAACTAAAAAAAAAATGAAAGAAAAGCTAGATATAGCCTACATCCTACCTACCCACAAGCTTAAAGAAGAGGGGAGGCCGTACCACCTCCCCTCTTACACTTTAAGCTCAAACAAACAAGCAAATAAAAGGAAAAAGTGCATTTCTAGGCTAGAAAATGACAAGAGGGGGTTAGAGATAGCTACCAAACTCCCCAAGGGGTCTTGAAGTGTTGTGTCTGTCTCTTTGGGGCAGCCAAGAGCCTCCAACCAGATCTGATATACCTGTAAAAACAACAAGCTTTGCTTGCTAGGATGGCTACACACAACCAAACAAAGTTAAGGAAACCCTTGCCCTTTTGGAGCAAAAACTTTCCACAATACAAGATATAAAATTTATATGATTTTGACCTATCTAAACAATGATTATGCTAGCTGAAAATGAGATGGATGTACAACAATAGAGAGAAAAGTAATAGATCTAGATAGTTGGAGTATGTGAAGCCTCAAGAGACCCTTCCCTTCTAGAAGGTCTTCCCAATGAGACCTTGAAAGCTAACCTGCAATCCTCCTTCAAGATCAAGCATATACTAGATAGAATGTTAATGCAATAAACATAAACGACACTTCAATTTAAGTTATGCATCAAGATTCATAGGATAAAAGGGCATACGCACCATCTAACCTACCAAGATAACACTTTATCCAAGATCCAATATAGCATGATTCATAAAAGAAAACAAAACAAAGTTACCTCCATGTGCATAAGAGAAGCAAGCATACGCATTACTCAATTGTTGTCCTCCAAAGCTTCTTGAATTCTATTGCCAAAAGAAGTAGATCTTGGAGAGGAATACTCCAAAACCTAAGAACTAGAATGACATGAAAATGTGTGAAATGACAAGAGAGAGAGAGGAAAATCAAGTAGCATAACAATAGCTCAAGATATGGTAGGTTGGGGAGAGGAAAAGAGATCTATTTATACTTGGAGAGGCAAACCTACCCCTCTTGGATCTAAGCCAAGTGTCCACCACCAAGCAATAGAGTAGATCTCTAGGCTAGGGCGCACCTCCTAGGGTTTGCACAATAGATCTAGGGTGTAGAAAAATAGAAAAATTATGTAGATAGATCTAATGGCATGTAGGAAGTGTGGGATTTGTGCCATGGAAGGTGAAAAGGTTCAAATAATTTTTTTTTAAATTATTTGTTGGAGTTTCTAGATGAGGGAGGGCACACCTCTTGGGATGAGGAGAAGAGATGAGAGGTGAGGAGTAAATGTGAGGTGTTGGGATTACACAAAGGGTGAGGGAAAGGCATGGGATCCGTGCCAAAGAAAGGTGAAGAGTCACATTTTAAATAAAAACGTAACTTTCATTGGAGAGAGGAAAAGGAGGGCGTAACTCTCTTGGAGAGCGCTCCCTTTGGTCAAAAATCAACCCAAACTCAAGTATGGATGAGGTGGAGTAAGGGGGATCACCTCTAGGGGCGATAGGAAGGTTAAATGAAGTGAAAACTTAGGAGAGGGAGCCACACCAAAGTCACAATTAAATTAAAAAGTGAAAAACGTCAATCCCCCTAGGGGGGCGCAACTTTTGAGTGTGGGGGTTGGAAAAGGGGTTAAACAAGGTTGAAAAGGGTTGGGAGGCTAAGGTTATGCTTAGGGGGTCTCTCTCTAACCATCATTTCAACATTTCACATCATCTAACTCATTATTACAATTTTTACAATTTTGCCATGTTTGGACTTAGCAATTAAAATTGTTGTTATGGACTGATTGACACTCTAGGTGGACTAACCCATGGCTAAAGTTGTCCGACCGAGCTGAAACTTGGTCCAAGGATGTAGGAGGTGCTATTCCATTTCTTTTGAGCACAAATACCCCTATCAAAAGTCCAAGGATCCAGTTTTTACAATTATTACTAAAAAATAATCAATTATTTAAATAATTAAACCTCCAAACTTAGGGAAATTTAATTAAAAATTAATTAATTAAAAAAAAACTAACCTAGACTCGACGGAATTCCGCGAAACTTTCTAAGATGTCTTGCGTGGTCATTTACAATGATTTCCCTATATAGTTACCAAAACATAAGCACACTGGAACATCGTTCACCACTTTGGAGGACATATGTAAAGTGCGAGGGAAAAACTCAAGGGAAATCATTAAGGCTGGAAGGCCCAATGATAACCTGAGGATAAAAAACCCTCGGTGAAAGGAACTCTCCCAGTGAACCGATCCCAAGGTAACTGACCTAGACATGACTCATGCAGACCTATTACATTATTAACCCACGCAGGGGTGCGAAAATTCCAATTACAAAAATTAAATGCTGGGCCAAACACAACCCTGTAGAACCAAAGGTCTTCAACCATACTGCATCTGACGATGCATCTCTTCATGGCACATGAGTTGACCACCAGTGCTAAATGGGCGGTCAACATCTAGCTCCACCTGGGGACGTGTGTTCGATCTTCTCACTTCGAGACGGAGAGTATACGAGAATCCAACATCTACAAAACAGAGTGCTCACCGTAGTGCACACCAAAAATCAACATTAGAATACATCTATACAAAATAAAATCAATGAATGCTATACAACATTTACATAATGAAATAACTAAAGTACAACATCATAATTTACAACAAATGAAATCTATAGTACATAAAAAATTTCTAAGTACATATTTACATAAAGAATGAAATAATACAAAATTTAAATACAAGGAAAAAGGTTAGAGATACGTTACAGAGGGTGTCCATTCAGACACCACGTTGCCCCATCATCTGTAAAAGAGTTTGAGCTGCTGCCCATTCCTTGGAATGTCGATGGGCTCACCATCCAAGTGGCTGAGATGAAAAGAATTCGGCCCTACAATTTCTCTGATCAAGTATGGCCCTAGCCATAAGCTGTCAAACTTGGCGTGCTTTCCCGGTTTCTCTCTGCCTTTATCCCATAATAAAACAGTATCACCCACAATGAAGTCCATGTGTCTGGCTGACCTGTCAAAAGCTTTCTTAACTTTAATCTGATTCCTGCAATTCTGATCATAAGCCCCTCGTCCGATTTCATCTAACTCAATGATCTGATTAACCATGTTCTGAACTACATCCTGCTCTGTGGAAGTGTCCTCAACTGACCCGTAAGTAGGAAGTCTAAGATGCACTGACAACCTAGCCTCCAATCCATATACTAGCTCAAACGGACTCTTTCCAGTAGCTGTTTTCTTTGTTATTTTGTCGGCCCATAATGCATGCTTAATTTTACTATCCCAAGACTTCTTATTTTCACTGACTATTTTCTTCACAATGGTCATTAAGTTTTTATTACTTGATTCTGCCTGACCATTCCCCTCGGGATAATAATCTGAAGCATGTGATAAGATAATGCCATATTTGAAACAAAACGCTGACATCTCGGCTGACAAAAGGCCTTGGCATTATCTGTGACTATCTTTGATGGGACCCCAAATCTAGTTATAATTCTGTCTTCAAGGAAATCCATCACCACCTTTTCGTTTGCATTCTTCGTAGGGATGGCTTCAACCCACTTTGTAAAGTAATCTGTCGCTGTAAGAACCCAAGAGAACCCATTACTTGAATTATTATTAAACTTCCCGATGAAGTCCAAACCCCACTGTTGAAAAGGTGCTTCAACCACCACTGGTTGCAAAGGGAGTGCTGCTAATTTTTGCTTTCCTGTGAAAAGCTGACATGGCTCACATTTCCGAACAAGTTGATGTACATCTGAAAATATAGTGGGCCAGTAATATCCTGCTCTAAGGATTTTGTGGGTAGTAGTTTTAGCAGCAAAGTGTCCTCCACAAAATCCCCCATGGAATTCATTCATTAGTTCCTTTGATTCCACGTCATCCACACATCTAAGGATGATTCCATCAGGATTTTTCCATCCTAAACCATCTCTAGTAAGAACATACTTAGAAGATTTCAACCTCAAAGCCCTTTTCTTGTGTCCTACTAGATGCCTTGGACAAGTTAGATTCTTAAGATAGAAAATGATGTCTGTGTACCAATCCACTTGTTCAAGTTTTAATAAGTTAGGATGCCATTCTTCATCATTGATTTGGTTCACCATGTCCAAGGCTTGTTCATTACTTTCTGTCAACATTTTTGCCAAGCCTTGACCCTTAATCAATTTAGTTGGTTTAATCTCCAAATCATACTCTTGGATTTTAGCAATCCATCTTCCCCTTGAGCCCAATCCTTCCACTTGAGATAACACATCTTTAACCGCGGAATTAGGAACATAACCAATCACCTTGGATTATCCGATGAAGACTCTGAAATGTTTGAGTGATTTGACTAAGGCATATGCTTGTTTCTCAAACATGGGATATTTTAATTCTGAATTCTGCAAGGCCTGACTCATATATGCAATGGGCTGATCATGGCCTTGATCATTTTTCTGAAGCAACACACCAACAATTGTGTCTTCAGAGGCAAAAGAGAAGATCTGAAAATCCTTCTCATAATCTAGACTGATAAGAACGGGAGCTTCACATATGGCAGTTTTTATCTGTTCAAAAGCTCGTTTACTTTCATCATTCCATTCAAATTTTACATCCTTCTTAAGTAGCTTATATATAAGTTTCATAATCTCAGCATAGTTAGGAATGAACCTATGGACAAAATTGGTTTCTCCTAAGAAGGATTGAAGAAGTTTCTTCGTCGTTGGCAAAGGCACTTTACCAATGGCTTCCACCCTTTCAGGGTCTATTTTTACTCCTTCCTTAGTTATGATGTGGCCCAATAATTTTCCTTCAGTCACCCCAAAGACTGACTTAGCAGGATTCAGAGAGATTCTAAACTCTCGACATCTATCCAAAACTTGCCTAAGGTGGCAAATATGAGTTTTACCATCCTTAGAAAAAAATGTTAAATCATCTTGATATATTTCAATTAATGTACTGATCAATCCCCTGAAGGCATAATCCATAGCCCTTTGAAAAGTAGCTCCAACATTTGATAAACCAAATGGCATTCTAAGATATTCAAAAGTACCCCATGGAGTAGTAAAAGTAGTCTTATGCCTATCCTCTTCCTTTAATCTGATCTGATTATAACCCAAGAATCCATCAAGCATGGAAATCATTCCTGATCCTGTAACCCTTTGAAGTAGAGTTTCCATCTTGGGAAGGGGATAATTGTCTTTTGTGCAAGCAGTGTTTAAGTTCCTGAAGTCAATGCAGAGACGAATATTCTCAGTCTTCTTCCTGGCAACAACCATGTTTGAACACCAAGAAGAATGCCTAGTCTGTTGAATAATACCTGCATTAAGCATTTTCTTTAACTCTTGTTGAACTAGAGGAGCTAACTTTGGGTTTAACTGTCTTAACTTCTGTCTAAAGGGCTTAGTACCTTCCTTAAGAGGAATTACATGTTGAATCACATCCTCCCTATAGACCTTGAGTTCATCATATCCAAAGGCTAAGACATCCCTGTATTCCTTTAATAATTTAACAATTTCATTTCTTTCATCTACAGGGGTAGTCTTGCCTACTTTAATCATTCTGGGTTCTTCATGAGTTCCGATATTTATCTCAAGGTAATCACATAATTTTTTCTCTGTTTCTTTCTTCTTCTTGTGACCATCCTGCCTATCAAAATCCCTTTCTGAAGAAACCACTTTTCTAGGTGGTGCCTTTACCTCATCATCATTTCCTGTATAATTATTACCTTCTTCTTTCATAGTTATGTCTAAGTCTGAAAATTCATGGATGTGAAGTAAAAACTTAATCATCTGTTTGGCATCATCAAACACCTGCCAATGATCCATGTTATTCGGAACCAAGGGCCTGAAAATAACCTCTATTGAAATCTGTTCATCAATTAAGCTCTCTGGAAGCTGAAGTGTGGAAGCTGCTACTGCAAGTTCATCGGCTTTCACATTTTGTTCTCTAGGAATTGCAATCAAGTCTATAGCATCTAAGTCTTCTATAAGGTTCCAAATTGCATTCCTATATCCTTTTAATCTTTCAGACTTGCAAGCAAACTTATTCTTTAACTGTTGTATTACCAAGTCTAAATCCCCTTTGATATTTAGACATTTGATTCCTTTATCTTTGCAAATCTCTAAACTGAGGATTAAAGCCTCATACTCAGCCACATTATTAGTTGCATCAAACTCCAATCTAAAAGAAAACTTCAAAATTTCACCACTTGGAGATTGAAGCACAATTCCGGCACCCTTCCCTGCTCTAGAAAAAACACCATCAAAGTTCATGTACCAAACCTTCTCCAATTCACAATCTTTAACAGTTTCTTGTAAAGGCACAATGGAATTAGACAAGATGGCATAGTTACCAAGACCTTCATCAGTCCAGTTTAATTCATTTTGGGGCTTCTTGGGATCCTCAATATGATACTTCCTATACGCTTCCCTGTTCAACTTGAAGGTACCTCCATCAGGGGTAGGGATAGTAGCATAAGATAAGTCCATTTGTAGACTACCACCCAAGTCTACAGTTGTTTTTTCTGTTTAATAACATTCCACACACATCCGGCACATCAATCACAACAATGTCCATTTCAATCATAATGTTCGGAAAAGCTACTAAGTAAACTTGCAAACCTTTAATCAATCCATGCACTTCTATAGTCTGACTGTCCAAGGCACAAATGTTATGGTAAGGTCTCGATATTCTTAAGTTTAACTGCTCCATCACCTTCTTAGTAATAACATTTGAAGTAGCTCCTGAATCAAGCATGCAATTGCGTAAAACTTTATCGTTCACAAGTAATGAAAGCTAGAAAGGTAAGTTCTTCTCATTCTTCCTATCCCAATTCTGCAAAATTATTGGTGCATCCTGGTAGGCCGAGGCTATTTGTTTTTCAACAAAACTCACAGGTGGCTCATCAATGGCTTTAAGTAACTTCTCCTTTTGTGAAGGAATCTTAATGAGCTCTGATACTGGCACACATCTTCACACTATTCAACCATCCACCTAAGTCTATATTCAAATCTGCATTAACTGGCACCTTAGACTTAGGAGGAGATACTTTAGGAGGATTTGTTTGACCTTTTTCTTGACTTTTATTTTCCTTCCTATTGTATGTAATGCCTCTAAAACGAGCCATTTCTGCAACTTGATGAGGGGTGGGCTTGGGCCCATACTTTTCTGTAGCTTTATCAACAACTCCACTCATAAAGTTACCATAGCTCCCATAATCAATAACATCCAAATAACCATTGTTACCACCATAATACCTGTTATTACACATGTTTACTTGTTCATTTCCTTGGTCTTCATATTCATTATTACACTCTTCAAGGAAAACAAGGCAAGTAGACTCCTCATGAAACTCACCACAAGGTCTACAATAAGGCATAGGACGATGATCCACTAAGTTGGTGGTTTCAAGAGGATTAGGTGGGCATTGATCATTCTGAGGAGGTTTTCTTAACCATTTATCACCTAGCTTATTCTGTTGTCTATTATTTTGTTGAGATCTCTCTACTTGGATCAACCTATTCTGCAAAGCATTAATCCGGTTGTCACGCTTCATATCCAACTGCTTAATTAATTCAGTCAATTCTTTTATTCCATCATTAGATGATGTCTGACCCTCATCCCTCTTCTTCTTTTCTTCATTAACTTTTGAAGAGGAACCCCTATTAAAACCAGGAATGTTGGACTTCCTAGCTTCAAGCATGTTCTTTTCAATCTTTACTGCCATTTCTTGTGCTTCCGGCAAAGTCTGAGGATCCTTATCCCTCAAGGCATACCTCATCTCTCCTTCAAAGGACTCAATATAATAAATCAATATTGCAGCAGCATGAGGTTTGACATATTGATGAAGATTCTTCACCAAGTTACTAAACTTCTCATTGAACTCTACCACTATTTCATTTTCTTTCTTATGGCTGGTGGTGAGTGCACCCAACTGAAAACGATGCTCTTTCTGATCACCCCATCTCTTTCTAAATTCATCAATTAGTGAGTTGAGGGTGTTAAATTTGTTGGCAGGAAAATCTTCAAACCAATCAGCAACATTTCCCTCCAAAGAATACACAAACAGGGTCATCTTCACATCTTCCTCATTGTGGCCTCCACAATACTTATCAATACACCGTCGAAAACATGAGATGTGGGCCTGGGCACTCACAACATTATTCCCGTGGAAGATAGGCAATTTATCAATGGCTTTCTCGGGAACATTGTGAGGGGCACCTTGGATAGTTGCAAAGTTCAAGGGACTCAAGAATGTGGCCATTAGTACGTTAGTGTTATTAGTTGGATTATTAACAGTTGGTTGATCAGTGGTTTGGAAACAATATTGGATATCGTTGAGTGCTTCCTCCCTAAGACTTTCAAGTAAACTCCTAGCAGCCAAGCGGTTTGCTCTCCTCCTGTAGAACTATTCAGGCTCAGGAAAAGAGTAAAGCACTCCCCGAAGGTTGCTCCTAGTAGTGTACTTGGAAGATTTTTTCAATGGAATCGCCATTTAGATAGGAATCAAACAAAGCTAACCAATCTCAAGTTCAAAGAATTTTAAGGCCTAAAAGATTTTACAATTAGTTCTTAAAAGTTGAGTTAAGTCGTCAAAAACCAAGGATGAATAACTCAATCCCCGGCAATGGCGCCAAAGATGTTGTCGTCCTTATACACACTTGCAAACGTGAGCTAAGTCCGGCTCACTTAGTGTGTCCTTGGAGGCACAATGCCTAGGTTCACAGCCCACGCTGTCACTTTGACCGGAACCTCTTCCGTCTAGGCTTACTCCTAGGGAAGCCAAAGGGGGTAGACCTTAGTTACTAGATGTGTTAGAGTTAGGTTCCAGGAGTTAATTTTAATTTGTTAAGGTTAGAGGGGATCTATTCCTAAGATGCTAAGGCAACCATGCAAGATGCAAGGGTTAGCATGAAAAGCAAGCCTTTTCCCTAGGTCAACTAAGACTAGTGCCTAGAAATTGGGCAAGGGGTCAACTATGTTCAAGGGTGGTTCTTTACAAAATATTACAAATTACTTACAAATTTACAAAAAGAATAAATTAGACCAATCAATAATATCATGTTCAATTACTTACAATAAGGAATGCTAAGATACAAATTATACAAAGCAAACTAACCAAGTCTATCTTCTATGTGTGCAGGATACAAGAGATTGAAGCATCAAATCATATCATCACATATACGAGATCATCATCAACACATTACTTCATCAACAGATTCCAAAGTTTAAGAGAGTTAAACACAACTATTATGAAGAGTATTGAAGAAGATTTACACTCTTTATTATTAAGCCCCCCAAGTATTCTATTAGATTTGGTCAAGGGTTTAATAGTTAAGCTTTTCTTAAGATTTACAAATTTTATTAGCTTTCACCAAAGCCTCCTCCTCCTGTTGCCAAATAACTGTTGGACGCTCAAGATAGTATGGCAACGAGGCCAACCCTAGCAGAACCAGTCAGCCCTAACAGTAAGAGTAGTTCTCGGAGAGGACACACCCCTGGTGCGCCACGAGACAGTCCCCTGCCACTACCCTCCGTTGTTTTCCTCAAACCCGTTTTAGATGGTGGAAATGGTGGTCTAAGGTACCCTAAAGTAATCTATTAAGTATATATGACAATTAGGTAGACTTTTAGGTGATTTAAAGAGTGTTTAGAAGGTTTTAAAGTACCTTTTAAGTGCAAATGAATGATATGGCCGAAACTGTTACTTGCTCAATGAGTGTTTCTTAAGTTTAAATCAATGAGTGAATCAACACATGTAAAGCAAAATAATAGATGGCTGAAAGAAATAAAGATTATCACATGCACATCAATAGAAGCTTGCTTAGAAATAATAGATCAATGGCAAGAACAGCTTGCCTTAAGGAGATGAAGAAAATTTAAGAGTTTGCCAAGTTAATCATTCAACACATTCAAAGCCCAATACGTGGCTACCAATAGATATTAACAATTAATCAATAAACCATTTACTTGTTAAGCACTTTAAGATGTGTGAGGCATTAAGATTAAAATATGTGTTTAATAGAGATATTATGAGCTTGAAAAGAAACTAAGCAAGATCCAAAAGAAAATTTTAAGTGTGTTGCCCAATGGTCTTAAGATGATGAGATTAGATCTATAACATAAGCATCAAGAACATTGAACCATTAGATCAACCACAGCACATCAAAAGTAAAGCATTAACACTTATCCGTACCTCTTTGGGGTGTTCCTCTCCCAACTAGGTAGGTTATTAAATTATCTTAACTTAGTTAGATTAAGTATTCTTCGATCTTAGTTATTGGGGCAAACAAATGAAAGATGAGCAAAAAGAAAAGTAAACTAATCTACAAACTACTTAACAAACAATCAAGCAAACTCCACATCAAGGTTGAGAAGGTGCCCACACCTTCTAAACCTTGCGGCCAAGCTAAAGAAAACTCAAAAAAAAATGAAAGAAAAGCTAGATCTAGCCTACGTCCTATCTACCCACAAGCTTAAAGAATAGGGGAGGCCGTACCACTTCCCCTCTTACACTTTAAGCTCAAACAAACAAGCAAATAAAAGGAAAAAGTGCATTTCTAGGCTAGAAAATGACAAGAAGGGGTTAGAGATAGCTACCAAACTCCCAAAGGGGTCTTGAAGTGTTGTGTGTGTCTCTTTGGGGCAGCCAAGAGCCTCCAACCAGATCTGATATACCTGTAAAAACAGCAAGCTTTGCTTGCTAGGATGGCTACACACAACCAAACAAAGTTAAGGAAACCCTTGCCCTTTTGGAGCAAGAACTTTCCACAATACAAGATATAAAATTTATATGATTTTGACCTATCTAAACAATGATTATGCTAGCTGAAAATGTGATGGATGTACAACAATAGAGAGAAAAGTAATAGATCTAGATAGTAGGAGTATGTGAAGCCTCAAGAGACCCTTCCCTTCTAGAAGGTCTTCCCAATGAGACCTTGAAAGCTAACCTGCAATCCTCCTTCAAGATCAAGCATATACTAGATAGAATGTTAATGCAATAAACATAAACGACACTTCAATTTAAGTTATGCATCAAGATTCATAGGATAAAAGGGCATACGCACCATCTAACCTACCAAGATAACACTTTATCCAAGATCCAATATAGCATGATTCATAAAAGAAAACAAAACAAAGTTACCTCCATGTGCATAAGAGAAGCAAGCATACACATTACTCAATTGTTGTCCTCCAAAGCTTCTTGAATTCTATTGCCAAAAGAAGTAGATCTTGGAGAGGAATACTCCAAAACCTTAGAACTAGAATGACATGAAAATGTGTGAAATGACAAGAGAGAGAGAGGAAAATCAAGTAGCATAACAATAGCTCAAGATATGGTAGGTTGGGGAGAGGAAAAGAGATCTATTTATGCTTGGAGAGGCAAACCTACCCCTCTTGGATCTAAGCCAAGTGTCCACCACCAAGCAATAGAGTAGATCTTTAGGCTAGGGCGCACCTCCTAGGGTTTGCACAATAGATCTAGGGTGTAGAAAAATAGAAAAGTTATGTAGATAGATCTAATCGCATGTAGGAAGTGTGGGATTTGTGCCATGGAAGTTGAAAAGGTTCAAATAATTTTTTTTTAAATTATTTGTTGGAGTTTCTAGATGAGGAAGGGCGCACCACTCTTGGAGGGCGCACCTCTTGGGATGAGGAGAAGAGATGAGAGGTGAGGAGTAGATGTGAGGTGTTGGGATTACAGAAAGGGTGAGGGAAAGGCATGGGATCCATGCCAAAGAAAGGTGAAGATTCACATTTTAAATAAAAACGTAACTTTCATTGGAGAGAGGAAAAGGAGGGCGTAACTCTCTTGGAGAGCGCTCCCTTTGGTCAAAAATCAACCCAAACTCAAGTATGGGTGAGGTGGAGTAAGGGGGATCACCTCTAGGGGCGATAGGAAGGTTAAATGAAGTGAAAACTTAGGAGAGGGAGCCACACCAAAGTCACAATTAAATTAAAAAGTGAAAAACGTCAATCCCCCTAGGGGGTGCAACTCTTGAGTGTGGGGGTTGGAAAAGGGGTTAAACAAGGTTGAAAAGGGTAGGAAGGCTAAGGTTATGCTTTGGGGGTCTCTCTCTAACCATCATTTCAATATTTCACATCATCTAACTCATTATTACAATTTTTACAATTTTGCCATGTTTGGACTTAGCAATTAAAATTGTTGTTATGGACGAACTGACACTCTAGGTGGACTAACCCATGGCTAAAGTTGTCCGACCGAGCTGAAACTTGGTCCAAGGATGTAGGAGGTGCTATTCCATTTCTTTTTAGCACAAATACCCCTATCAAAAGTCCAAGGATCCAGTTTTTACAATTATTGCTCAAAAATAATTAGTTAATTAAATAATTAAACCTCCAAACTTAGGGAAATTTAATTAAAAATTAATTAATTAAAAAAAAACTAACCTAAACTCGACGGAATTCCGCGAAACTTTCTAAGATGTCTTGCATGGTCATTTACAATGATTTCCCTATATAGTTACCAAAACATAAGCACACTGGAACGTCGTTCACCACTTTGGAGGACATATGTAAAGTGCAAGGGAAAAACTCAAGGGAAATCATTAAGGCTGGAAGGCCCAATGATAACCTGAGGATAAAAAACCCTCAGTGAAAGGAACTCTCCTAGTGAACTGATCCCAAGGTAACTGACCTAGACATGACTCATGCAGACCTATTACATTATTAACCCACGCAGGGGTGTGGAGATTCCAATTACAAAAATTAAATGCTGGGCCAAACACATCCCTGTAGAACCAAAGGTCTTCAACCATACTGTATCTAACGATGCATCTCTTCATGGCACATGAGTTGACCACCGGTGCTAAATGGGCGGTCAACAGGTCCTATATGGAGTTCCTCCTCCCACATGCCCAGTAATATATTTAGAAGCTCCATCATACAAGAGACATCATTTTTCTAGAAAGCTATCCTGTGATTTTTTACTTCATCATTGATTTGAGATCCGCATTCCATATTTAGCAGAGAATATGAAGTCTAATTGTTCTTAAAAAGAAAAGATTGAAAGCCAGCTCACACAGTGAATGGCCATACTCGGGAAGCTAGAACTCCTAAAAACATCATCCATGGCAAGTGGATTTCTCATTATCCAGTGCCTTAAAAGTACAAACTACATCTTGACTCTTGGGCACCATTTTATAATGTGATGTGCCTTTAGCGTCTAAAAGGTGCAACCAAGAAACAAAAATTGCCTCATGGTTTGCTAATTTTTCAGCTTAAATTTGGAGAAAACACAATTTATAATTTTATACCATACCATGTTGAGCTCCAAGATTTAGACCAATGAAGCAACCATTGGTGATTGAAAATAACGACTGAATTTATTTAAGAAGAAAAAATAACGAACTTACAGTAACAGTGACACCGATTCCAAGAGAAATAACTTGCTTTATAGATGGAATGCATTCTGCTGTTGCTGGAATCTTAATATAGACATTGTGGCAATTGACTCTTTTGTGCAGCCACTTGGCAGCTTCAACAGTCCCTTCTGTATCAAGTGCAAGTCTAGGGGAGACTTGAACAGAAACATAACCATCTTCTCCTCCAGTTGCATCATAAATGGGCTCAAATAATTCACATGCATCTTGGATATCTTTTATTACAAGCTCCCAGTAAGTGTCCTCAACTCCTTTTCCCTCATTGATAAGTTGCCTGTGAAATGCAATGCATGATACAGATATATTAACAACTTTCAAGAGAAACTTTCATGAAAATACTCACACCTGCAACATGTTCCAGCTTTAAACTATAGGATTATGCAGCTGCAAGAAGTCTGCAGTACCAATTGTTGAAAAGATTCAACAGGAATCACAGTTCTATACTAAAATTGTGAAGCCCACTATATCAAATTAAAATTCTTACAAAAGTCATTGTAATCTGCACAACAGTTCAAAACAATAATATGCATTATATTTATTTTTTTCCGGGAAAAAAATCGTATCTTCTATTGAGTAATGGAAGGTACAATACTTAGGAACCAAGGCGCATAACAAAGAGAGACAGGGAGCATGCTCAAACCTGTAGAAAGAGCCAAAATGGATTAAAACCAAATCAAAAGAGAGTAAAAAAACCCATTTACATCGACCCTACATCAAATACTTCAGTAAGTTCTATCAAAACAAAAA